>CM068774.1:638283-802359 GCA_035084275.1 Hydrolagus colliei | reverse complement strand
TACACTGCGCTTGATGGTAATCTCCACAAAGTAGCCGGTAATATTTGCAGTTTCATGGTGCGTTTGGCAAATGAAAGCCTCTGTTTCTCTACCTCTCTCCCCCCCACCCTCTCTCCCCCGCTCTCTCGCTCGCTCGCTGCACTGCTGGGAGTACCAGCCTCTGTGAGTCAGTGAGTTGGAATGGGCCCAGACGAGAGGTGTGCAGTGATGGATGGCAGTGAGCGCTGTACATGGCATTTACTCACAGCTTTGGCTCTGGTGTGTGTGTAAAGAGAGCGAGCGCCAGCGGTTTCTGTGTAATCTTCTATCAGCTGCAAACACTCACAACTGGCTTTGATACCGGCCAACTGCCTTGTGTATCCAACAACAACAACAGCTTTAATTTATATAGCGGCCTCACTCCAGGCCGGGCGGCGTCTCAGAGCTTCACAATAGCGGATCCTGGGCCCGAGCCAGGGGGAGGGGGTGATGTTTGGTGACCGGAGGCGCGGTTGAACAGAAAGGTCTTTAGCCGAGACCTGAAACTAGTAAGAGAGGGGAACGAGGCAAAAGGAGTGAGGAAGGGAGTTCCAGAGCTTAGTGGCTGAAGTCATGGCCGCCAATGGTGGAGTGAACGATTCGGGGGACACGGAGGAGACCAGACCCGGTGGAGCGAAGGCAACGGGTGCTATGCTGGGGAGAGAGGAGGTAGAGAGGTAGGGGGAGGTGCAGAGGAGAGAAGAGATTTGAAGACAAAAGTGAGGATCTTGAAATTGATCCTCTCCGGGACAGGAAGCCGGTGAAATCTGGCAAGGACGGGGGTAATGGGGGAGCGAAGTTTGGTGAGGGCTCCACGCAGCTCTCAAACGCCGCTCCCTACCTCAGCTCTCCCCGTCTGTCCATCCCCCTCCGCTCTTACCATCCGTCCTTTTTGCCGAGACTCCTCGCGTTTCCTTCCAACCAGGAAAACTCGGTGATTTCCAGAGTAACTTGGTATCATTATCCTTTCACCTTGTCACATCTCAAAGCGCTTCACAGGATGTGATGTAAAGTGATTGTGTGTTTTGAGGGCGAACACAGCACAATGACATCCCCTCAAACAGCCACCAAGTAAATGACTGATTGTACTTTGGGGGGGGAAGAAAACTGTTGCGTTTCCGCATCACTGCGCTGGAGGATCAGCCGGGAGTCTGAGCTCAAAGGAACTGATGTGACTATCAAACATCCAGATAAGCTCTTATAGCTCAGTGGTTAAAGCACTCGCCTTACAAGTGTGAGAACTGTGTTCAAATCCAGGCAGGTCAGGGGAAAATCTTGGGCAAGTTTCCTTACTCCACACGCACATACACACACATACTAATAATAATCCCTCCAAAAACACAATAATAAAAAATTTCCATTTCAAACCATGACTGTTTGTGGTATTGTGCTATGCACAATTGGCTGCCGCATTTCACCCACAAATCTACATACAGTCAATTCACTTTACACTATATTCTTTGAAGCGCTTTGAGACGTCGATAAGATGTGAAAAACTGCTATATCAAATGCAAGGATTATTATTATTATTATTAAATAGGCTGGTTACTTTGTGACTGGTGGCGGGGAAGTTGCTGGGTGCAAACTGGCTGCCGGGTTCGCCCACAAAACACACACCCGAGACAGAGCTTTTGCCAAAAACCTTATCGAGAGCAGCAACGAAGGCAGAGATTCCTTATCAAAGGACACTCAAATCAGCGAGTAAGTCAAACTCTCGCATTTGTCTTCAATGTAATTCGCGCGTCAACTCATAAACTCATTCATTAAGTTAATTTTTAACTCGTAAATTAATTTGCAAATATATGTATTTAATTATCAATTAGTGCACATCTGAATTAATTTACACATCTGGAAGTTAATTTGGAAACGAACCCACAACCTCTGAATTAATTTGTGAACATATAAAACGGGGAATATATTACCGGCTGATTTATGGATTTGTTGGCAAATGGATGCATTAATTTACAAATTAATTGATTTCTTTAATTTGCCGCTGAAAGCTGTTTGGACAGCTTCCAGTGTCCTCAACACAGGGGACTCTGAGTGAGGTGTGAGAATAGGACAGGGATAGGACACAGGATACAGATAGATTCAAAGGGACACAGAGAAAGAGAGTCAGGAAGAACACAGTGACATTGATGGGAGGAAAGAGAAAAGAATCCTTGAAATTTACAGCACAGAATAATCATAATAATCATAATCTATGTATTTGATATAGTGCCTTATCACATCATTAAGATGTTTCAAAATGCTTCACAAAGTTAAAGTGACTGTGTATTTTGTGGGAGAAAAGCAGCAGCTAGTTTTGATCACAAAATAATAATTCTTGATATAATGCTTTTCACATCTTATTGACTGTGTCTCAAAGCGCTTCACAGAATACACTGTAAAGTGAATTGACTGTATATATATTTGTGGGCAAATCGCGGCAGCCAATTGCGCACAGCAGCGTCCCCCACAAACAGCCGTGGGTTGAAAATGACCAATTTGTATTATTGTGGTTATTTTTGGAGGTGTTATTACAGGATGAGGTGTTTCAATGACGTAAAGAGGCGTTACATCTGACACTGCTGTTTGTAATCGGCTGCCGCGTTGCACCCACAAAACATCTATCAATTCACTTTACAGTATGTTCTGTAACACGCTTTTTGTGACATCTCAAATACACGCTAAGGCAAATGGATTGTGGAGTCCTGTAGCTCCGTGGTTAGAGCACTCGTCTTACAAGCGTGAGAACTGTGTTCGAATCCAGGCAGGTCAGGGCGAAACCTTGGGCAAGTTTCGTTACAGTCTTGCTTTCTGGGAATATTGCTGTGTGTAAATTGGCTGCCCAGAAAACACACAGTCACTACACTTGACAGTAAAATCCTACTAGACTTTACGAGACGTGCGTGTAGGGTCAAATACCAGGATGATGGAGGATAATTATTAGGAACTTGGTACCCCCCCCCCGCCCCACCCCAGTGAAGGGATTGAGTCATTGATAGACAGCTTCTCACAGGCCGACAGAACGCTGAACAACTTGTGTTAAACTTGTCAATCCTTGTGGGATGTGACTCTGTCGCCTGTTAGCGGAACATGTTACAATCCGTGTTTGCATAAGTCATACAGAAATTCAGATAATGCCATTCAATAATTCAGATTGTTGTGACAAGGGGGGATTAGGATATAAATAGGATTAGCAGGTAATGGAATGATTACAGAGATTACACCGCATAACAGGCGAGAATCAGTGAGCGAAAGGCGGGATGAGCGGCTGTTTTTCAGACTGGAGGGAAGTGAGCAGTGGTGTGCCACAGGGATCAGTTTTGGGACCATTGCTGTTTGTAATCTACATCAATGATCTGGACTTGGGTGTACGGAGTACAGTTTCCAAGTTTGCAGATGACACTAAGTTAGGGAGAATAGTAAATAGTGAGGAGGATAGTAACCATCTGCAAGAGGATATAGACAAATTGGTAAAGTGGGCAGACACATGGCAGATGAAGTTTAATGCAGAGAAGTGTGAGGTGATGCATTTTGGGAGAAGAAATGAAGGGAGGCAATATAGGCTAGATAGTACAATTTTAAATGGTGTGAAGGAACAGAGAGACCTGGGGATTTGTGTTAGTGACTCGTTGAAGGTGGCAGGACAGGTAGACAAGGCTGTTAAGAAGGCATATGGGATACTAGGCTTTATAAATAGGGGTATAGAGTACAAAAGTCAGGAAGTGCTGACTAACCTCTATAAGACTTTGGTGAGGCCTCAGCTGGAATACTGTGTTCATTCTGGTCACCACACTACAGAAAGGATGTGAAGACATTGGAAAGGGTACAACGAAGATTTACTAGGATGGTGCCAGGATTGAGGGACTTCAGCTATGAGGAGAGGCTAGATAGGCTAGGGTTATTCTCTCTGGAGCAGAGAAGATTGAGGGGAGACCTAATAGAGGTTTATAAGATCATGAGGGGTTTCGACAGGGCAAATAGAGAAAAACTATTTCCACTCGTGGGCGAATCTGTGACTCGTGGTCACAGATTTAAAATAATTTCAAGGCGCAGTAGAGGGGAGCTGAGGAGAAATTTTTTCACTCAGCGAGTTGTTCGAATCTGGAATGTATTGCCTGAAAAGGTGGTGGAGGCTGATTCGATAACAACTTTTAAAAGGGAATTAGATCTTTATTTAGGGAGAACAGGTCTATTAGGCTATGGGGAGCGGGCAGGGCAGTGGGATTGAATCGCTCTTTTCAAAGAGCCGGCACAGACTAGATGGGCCGAATGGCCTCCTTTTGTGCCGTAAAATTCTATGAATCTATGAATCTATGAATCTCAAGATCCCGAATCCTTAGGGAAAGACTGGCGGCCGTTTCCCTTTTGGCCGATTAACCCAAAGTCTCAAAGTGCTTCCCAGGATTCACTGTCAAGTCTAGTGACCGTGTTCTTTTGTGGTTGAACTCGTCAGCGAATTCTGCGCCGAGCGATGTGGCTCTGTTGATGAGGGCAGCCATGAAGGGAGGAGAGAGGAACGTGAGTTTCATGTCAACAAAAGGTTGATCAGCTTTTGGCAGAATAACTCACTTTTCCTCTCCATCGAGGCTGCCTGACCTGCTGAGTGTTCCCAGCCATTTCTGTTCCTACCACAGTAATTTATCATTGTAATCTTGATGATGATGAAGGCTAATCTGTCTCTCTCTCTCTCTGTCTGTCTCTCTCTCTCTGGACAGGTGTAATAACCGCACACAGTGTGTGGTGGTTGCTGGCTCGGATGTGTTCCCAGACCCCTGCCCTGGGACCTACAAATACCTGGAGATACAGTATGAATGCGTCCCATACAGTAAGTACACACTTCCCCTCTAGAACACAGCCCTCGCCAAACCCTGGCCTGTAAACTGCAGTGGGGAGGGGAGGGGGGGGGGGTGGGGGGGGGGGAGATGATGGGGGGTGTGGAGGCCTGACCAAAACAAGCCCCCCGTCCCGATCTGTAAAATCTGAGATAATCGATCTCTGAGTTAATTGTGTCTCACACATAACATAAGACAGCTGACCCCCCCCACCCCTCCCCCCACACCAACCCCCTCTCCCCAGGGATCTGTTGGAGGTGATTCGCATGTTGGAAGCCAAGAGAGCTGTTCCCCCCTCCCCACCCTCCCCTCCTCAGCCCACCAGCCTCTCAGGGAGCAGAGATACAGTGAGGTTGCCAACAAACAAACTCCACTAAACTGTGAGAAACCCCATCTCATCATTGGCTAATCTTCTACATTCTTTTGAAGGAAAGTCGAGTTTTCTCTTCTTCCTGTTCTCTCCTCCAGCAAACGACCAGAGGAATCTCCACCGTCCAAAGCCGTCTCTTAATGTTCCTGAATGTCCAGCGGGCACCAGTCACACATGTGGGAGAGGGGTGGGGGGGGGGGGGGGATGCGGGGAGTGGGGCGGGCTGGGGATGGTCAGGGAGTGAGGGTCTCACACCCACACACACTGACATATTGAGAGACTCAGACACCACAGATACAGTGAGAGTCATACACACACACCCACTCACACACACACATACTGACACACACATAGGCAGCCCCTTATGCCCTATTGACAGGAATGAAATTGAACCCTCTCTCCTGACTGTCGGTATTCAGTGAGTGTGTATATCTGGCAACTCTATACAGTATAACCACAGTATAGATATGGGGCTGAGAGTATTGTATATGTGTATTCAGGATCCAGGAATGGTTTTAAAGGCTGAGATATCGTGAAATTCCTGTTTGAGTTAATGACAGACCCACTGTGTTGACATGTGGAGTCCTGTAGCTCAGAGGTTAGAGCACTCGCTTTATAAGCGTGAGACCCATACAGGCAGATCAGGGCAAAACCTTGGGCAAGATTCCTTACTCTACACATGTGCCTAATAATAATCCTCCAAAATAATAAAATTGGTCATTTTCAATCCACGGCTGTTTCTGGGGACACCGCTGTGCGCAATTGGCTGCCACGTCTCACCCACCAAATATACAGTCAAATTCACTTTGCGGTACATTCTGTGAAGCGCTTTGAGACGTCGATAAGATGTGAAAAGCCGCTATATCAAATGTAAGGATTATTATTATCAACCACTATTCTGTTAAGAACAAATGAGTTAGGAAATATTTAAGGAACATTTATCTGGGGATACAGTATATCCCCAGTGTGAGGACACCACATAGACAAGCGACTGCCAAGACGGTGAAGGTGAATTGGATGGACCTTTGGCCTTTGGCCGAGCAAATGTTCGTATGTTCGTATGTTGAACACTGAGGAACCCACAGAACAGCATTGCCAACCCACTCATGGTTGTTCTCTGTGTCCCTGTGCTGTGTGGATCTGGTCTACCTTGACCTATGGAGTTCAGGGTGGATGGGGGTGAGGGGGGGGGATGGGTGGGGCAGGGTGTGTGCCCTTGTGTTGTGGTTGTTTAACCATGAGTTTGTCAAATTGTGACAATTTGTCAAATTGTCTCCGTGTGAAGCTGTGTGTCAGCTTCACACGGAGACCCATCCGCAAAACTGCTACCACCCAAACCTGCCCACCCACCCACCACCCGCCTGCCCATCTGTCGATCTGTTGGTTTATTGTCTTACAGTACGTGTGACGTCTTGTCTCTCCTCCCTCTGAGTAACCAGCTAACCCACACTAATCTACACTAACTCACACTAACCCACATTAAACTACACTAACTCACACTAACCCACACTAACTCACACTAACCCACACTAACATACACTAACCCAGACAGATGGCTAAAAGTCTCTTCCCCTCCCATCCCCTCTCCCCACCCCCCCACACCCCCCACCACACACACACAGAGTTGCTGTTAAGATTTCCCAATAGATGTGTATGTTGGTGGACTGGTGTGGGGAGTGGGTGGGGATGCAGGTTTCTAAGCCCATAAGACGCTAAAGTTTAGTTCCATTTCCTGTCTGGAAAAGAGATCTTTAACAACAATAACAACTTGCATTTATATAGTGCCGTCCCTCCCTCCCTCCCTCCCTCCCTCCCTCCCTCCCTCCCTCCCTCCCTCCCTCCTCCCTCCCTCCCTCCCTCCCTCCCTCCCTCCCTCCCTCCCTCCCTCCCTCCCTCCCTCCCTCCCTCCACCCCTGGCGGCGTCTCAGAGCGCTTCACAATGGCAGAGCCCGAGATGGGGAAGGAGGGGGTTAGACAAAGGGTTTGAGGGAGGGAGTTCCAATGTTTCGGGGCGTAGTGGCTGAAGGCATGGAGCTGATGGAGCTGAGGATTTGGGGACAAGGAGGAGGCCAGACCCAGTAGAGAGGAGGCAACAGGTACTGCTGTGAGGAGAGAGGAGGTCAGAGAGGTAGGGAGGGGTGGGGGGGGTGGTGCAGAAGAATGGAGGGATTTAAACACAAGAGTGAGAATCTTGAAGTCGGTCCACTCTGTGACCGACTTCAAGATTCTGCACTGGCTTCAAGAGCCAGTGCAGTTTGGAAAGGACTTTGAAATCGGGGAACAAAGTTTGGACAGATAACTACAGGAAAATGGGGAGTGAGATTTAATCAGTGTCTCTGACAGTGTGACCCTCCACACACTCCTTCCCTTATCCCCTCCCGACAGCACTATGTGGGAAGTCAGCGATGGGGAGCAACAACCACACGACATTGGCAGGATACTGGAGTGGATGAATGCATTGAAAGGGATTTGGAAACGCTGAGGCTTATGCTAATCATTGACAAATGGAGCTTAATGCAGATAAGACACTGCAAAGCAATCCGCGTTAATGTGAAATCTTAATCTGTCAGTCAGTCAGTCCACAGCTCCCTCCGCGCCACAGCAACAAAATACAACAAAATTACATTTATAGAACGTCTTTGACGTCAGGAGGACGTCAGATGCTCGGCTGGTATCTGCTATCAGCAGGAGCCTCCCCCAGCACAGACATAATGTGGAGTCCTGTAGCTCAGTGGTTAGAGAACTCGGCTTACAAGCTGTGTTCAAATCCAGGTGGGTCAGGGTGAAACCTTGAGCAAGTTTCCTTACTCCACACACAGACACACGCATGCACGCACACACGCGCACACACACGCGCCTAATAATCCTCCAAAAAAAAACACAATAATAAAATTGGTCATTTCAATCCACAACTCTTTGTGGGGACGCTGCTGTGCGCAATCAGCTGCCGCGTTTTGCCGACAAATATACAGTCAATTCACTTTACAGTACATTGTGTGAAGCGCTTTGAGATGTCTAGAAGACGCTATATCAAATGCAAGGATTGTTATTATAATGGGAAGAGAGCAGGGAATGGGGTTAGAGTAGAAGGCTCCAGCGGGGAGAGAGCTCCAGCACAGACACCATGGGGAAGAAAAGGTAATCACATAAATGCGGAATTGGGGTGAAATCTTTCTGCGCTAGTTTGGACTCTCAACAGCACATTTTCTGTTTGTGCCTGAAAGAACCACCCCTCTCTCCCGCTAACCTCCCCTCCCATGCCCACCCACATGCCTCACCCCCCCCCCCCCCCCCCCCCCCCCATCCCATACCCATTGGGTCAGAGAGAAAAGCTGTCAACTCTTTGTCTGGGCTCCGAAGTGAAGTCCCAATTATGTGTCAACGTGTCAACCTCTTAATCTCTTAGTTTTTTGCAGTGATATGATTACCAGACCCCAACACAGTGGGGGTCAGCCATTGGCTACAACAACAGCAACTTGCATTTATATAGCGCCCCCTCACACAGAGCAGCGTCCCAGAGCGCTTAGCAGTGCCAGAGCCTAATGCCAAGGGAAGGGGGGAGGTGACCGTTAGTGCTGTCAAATAGGAAGGTCTTCAGTTTATGAATGTTATTATAATAATATTATGAATATGTTATTATTAATATGTTAGCAGTGGGCAGTGGGATAGAATAGATCCATATCCCACCCAGGAGAGAATATTTCGCAAAGGAAGGTGTACCGGGGGCTAGGCTGATGCTTGAGAGGAGAAAATAGAAGGACAGGTAGAGTGATATATGAGAGAAGTCATGGAGATTGATACAGCAGAGAGATCAGAACAGATAAGAATAGAATGAAAGCGTATTCTTATATCTTCGCTTGCAATCAAAGGATCCAATATGGAATGTAGATTTTAGCCTTCTAATGTGTAGTCTTTGCCTGGATATTAGTTGAGCGCAGTTAAATAGAGTGACCTCAGCTGTTGGGCATCATTATGCCATGTTTTTGCGAACGCCTTTTCACGTCGGGAGTCCAACCGTGCTGTTCTTTGTTATTCGGTTCCATTTAATCGGCCATCTCTCTTCCTCCTGGCATTTTATTCATTGTTGAAAGGCTCAATCTTCACTTCTTAGGCATCTCCATCCCTTAAGATTAAGGAAATGTGCTATTGGGAGGACTCCGGCGGGAGCACTCAGTGGGAGGACTCCCTGTTGGGAGGACGCCTTGTGTGATGAACTTGTGAGATCCCGAAAAAAAATATGCCCATGATATTCCTGCATACAAGACCTTTCCAATAAGGTATAAATCATCTCCCTATCTCAATTGGTTATTGCGTTATTGGCAGACAGACAGACACACTGACACACAGATAGACAGTTTGTCTTGATTGGTATAGATATGGAGTTCTGCAACATAATGGTTAGAGCTCTCACCTGGCAAACAAGAGGACTGGGGTTCATTCCACACATACTCTCTGTTTGCCCAGCTGTCAGTAGGTACCTACTCAAGGATTATTATTATTACCTGATAGACCCCCCCCCCCCACCCAAATGCACACATGCCTCCTCCACCATGACCCACATATTGCTGTGAACTAGACAGGTATGGGAGATACCAGGCAAGTAGGTAGATAGTTGCCAGGTAGTTACAGGAGAGTCAGAGGCTGGAAGGACAGTAGAGGATACAAGGAATAGACGCTTGATGGGTTAGATGGGTAAACGCTGAGAATATCTTCGAGAGCGATGAGAGAGGGAATGTATCTCTGCGAGAGACGCTGTATCACTGTGAAATATTGGGAGCAAGTTTAACACAAGCTGCTGTCCCTACAGACAGATCAGAAGGCCAAGATGGAATTGGAGAGCCAAAGAGAGAGAAAGGGGGGGAGGTTAGGGGAGAGAGAGTGAGGGAGAGAGAAAGGAGGGAGAGGGACAGAGACCGGCCAGAAATGAGGACAGTGACAGTCTACACGGTAGAATCAGAGGGAGAGTTAGACATCAGGCCGAGAGATCTCGCCAGACGGCTGGCTCTTTGTTAAGTCAGGGTATCGAGGGATTCTGTTCAAACCAGGGTAACTGAGTTGAGCTGATATATGATCCGATAGAATGGCAGAACAGGCTGGAGGGACTGAATGTGTGGCTTGTTCATCAAGTTTAGTGGGAGCTCTGCACAGTCAGCCACCATTAAAAACCACACATGTCCACAAAACAAAACTGAGGAGTTTGTGTTTTTCCCTCTCTGCCGTGTCTCTAACCCTGCAATGTCCTAACCTCTTGTCTTTGCTTGAATGCTGCAATAGAATGGTTAATGGAACTAATGGCCTTTTACTCTCTGAAAATTGTCTGGCCTTGTTTTCACTGTATCTTGTGTTTCCTTATAGCTCTCTCTCTCTCGAGCAGAACTAATGTAGCCTTATAACTAACCCCCAACCCTCCTTCTCCCTCCCCTCTCCCCCACCTCCCTTCTCGCCCTTCTATCCCCCTGCCCTCTCCCTCTCCCCCACCCCTACCCCTCCACTCTCCCCGGTATAACTCACTTCTTATTATCATTCCAGAGACTGCGTTGTGTAACTCAATATTTGGATTTAATTTGTGATTTGCTTTAGTGGCTTTGCTTTACGGTAAATGTTCATTTGAAGATTTATTTTGTTTTGGGTGTTTTGGTTCAATCACTTTTATCCACTTGCTCGCTCACTACATCTCTCTACTCTGTCTCTCTCTTGCACAAAAGCTTGCACCTTCTCTCGCACTTTCACCTTCATGCTTTCTCTCTCTCCCTCTCTCTCTCTCGCATTCCTTCACGTTTCCATTTTCTCTCTGTCACTCTTTCCCTTAGTTTCACTTACATTCTCTCAGTCTCTATCTTTTTCTCTTCATAGTACATTCTCTACCATTTTCTCTATTAATAATAATATTAATAATAAATAAAAAAATAATCCTTGATTTGTGCCTTTCACATAAGGAGGGCGCCTCAAAGTGCTTTTCTCGAGGTGTCGTCCTTGGGACAAGACGTTAAACCGAGGTCCCATTTGCCTGTTCAGGTGGATGTTAAATCCCGCTACACAATTGGGAAAGAGAATGTGGTTTCTCTCGCTCTCTCTCCCTCTCCCAGTGTCCTGGCTGACGATCCCCCAAATAAAGCCACTGTCACTTCATGACTGTTTTGCAGGAAAGTTAGCAAACTGGCTCCACGTTCCCCTTCAAAAAATCAAACAGTAACTACACTTTTACAGTAAAATCCTGTGAAGCACTTTGAGACATCCGGACGATGCGATAAGGCGCTATATCAAATGCAAGGATTATTGTGTTACTCTGTCTTCTCGCCCTCACACTCCATATGACTTGCATGTTCAATGTTTCCCTTCCTCAGATGTTTGGGGAGTCTCAGTGTGTGTTAGTGCACTGAATTGTGACTTTATTTCAGATGAAAGCTGTTTCCCCCAAGTGCAACCTGTAGTTTAAGAGACCAACACAAACGTTAGTTCTTATATATATACAATACATATATATAAATGTTAACAATTTATTGTCTTTCTGAAAGGATTTGCTTGCTTAATCTTCGATTTGAATTGAAGTACAAATGCTTTCTCTCTCTCTCTCTCCTATTATTTCTTGTTCCTTTCTTTCCCCCCTTCTCTCTAATCTGTTTCCGTGTCTTTGCTGCAATTCAGGAGGAGGAGTTTGCTGGAGAGAATGGAATGCATCTCCCTACACGATCAGCCTCACCCACCTACCCCCCACCCAGATCCGCACCCCCCACCCATGCCTATACCTGCCCTTGGCTCCCCCTGAGTCTATCTCAGGTCTGTGTGCCTCTGACTGCCACCATCTGTGTCTGTCGTTCACTTCTCTCTGTCTCTGCCTGGTTCCTCACCGTCCACCTATTTTTCTCACTATCAGCAGCCGCCCTCCCTCTCTGGCGTGTTGTCTCCTCTCAATTCTCTGTGTTTGTAACTTAGAGATGTACAGGCGAACCTGACAGATACAGGCAGAATCCAGAGAGAGAGAGAGAGAGAGAGAGGAACAGGCGAACCCGGGAGAGATACAGACAGAGACCTGAGGAAGTTACAGGCAGACAATGCTGTCTAGTTCCCACACAGAAACAGGAATAACAAAAATAATAGTTTGGTCACTCAACCTATGACTGTTTGTGGGACGCTGCTGCGCGCATTTGGCTGCCGTGTCTCCCCATTGAAATTTAGTGAGTTCACTTTACAGTGAAGACGCTTTGAGACGTCTTGAAGACATGATAAGGTGATTCATCAAACACAAGCATTATTATTTTATTAGTGGGAAGGGGTGCGAGGGAAAGGGGAGAGGAGGCGAGGGGGAAACGGTTGGCTTCTTGTGGGACCAAAGTTCCCGACAGAAGAATCTCCTCCTTTATAACACATAGGTCCTAGAAACACTTGGAAGGAACCAGCTTCTGAGTTAAGGTTGGATTTGAGTTACTTCCCAAACTCTGCCCCAAGCTGTACTTTTGCAAACCTAGGACCGTGGGCCTGTGTGGGCCAGAGTTGGGAGCAGTTGTCACTGGCAAAGGCTGAAGCAATGAGATGTGTTCCTATCCTGGCAGGTTATTCTCCCCTTGCTGGGTATGTGTGTACGTGTGTGTGTGTACGTGCATGTGCGTGTCTATGCTCGTTTCTCTTTCCCGCTAACTGTGTGACGTTTCTCATTATCCCGGCTTCAGCTCGTGCGCTCGAGTTTTTGCCTTCGAAGAGTTTATGACGGGAGAGTCAAAACAAGCTGCGAGTTAATGGGCCCAATATCAATGGGCCACCTCCCTGACTGTACTGTGTGATGAATTGTTATACATTGTTTCACGGCTGCACTTTATATCTGTGTGTGTTCAATACAATACAATCTGCCGGGTGCTAACTAGCCTCCAGATAGGCCCCAACCTCCACAGCACAGTCCCCCAGCTCCACCCTCCCCCCAGTCCCAATCCCAGGCACTCGATAGTCACTGCTCTTGACAGTAAATCCACGGAAGCGCTTTGAGACGTCTCGACCACAGGGCGAGTTGCCGCATCAAAGGCGATGATTGTTACCATTATTACTGACCATTTATTTCATTAAAAGAAAGCAGTGCTGTGCCGTCGGCAAATATAACTCAAGGAGTAACCTCCCGATCTCACTCTGCCTCCCAGCCACACAGAGAGCTGATGTGTACTGTCCACTGTACAGCTCTGAATCTTATACATCTTACTGTGAGAGCCCAGGTCAGGGGGGAATCCCGTGTGACTAACAATCCGGGAGCTGTGGATTCCTGTAGCTCTGGTTAGGTCCTCATGAGCAACGGGACTCCTGGTTCGATTCCCGGGCAGAGCAGGATAGGGCAGCGCAGGTTGGGGCGAAACCTTTGGCAAGTTTCCTTACTCCACACATACACACAACAACAACAACAAAATTGCACTTATATAGCGCCTTTCACGTCAGGAGGACGTCCCAAAGCGCTGAACAGTCAGGTCGGGTCCCAAGCGGTGATGGGGTGGGGGAGGATCGGGGTGGGGGAAGGGAGAGGGGGAAGAGTTGGTGGGGGAGCTGAAGGTGCGGTTGAAGAGGAAGGTGTTGAGACCGGTCTTGAAGGAGGAAAGGGAGGAAGTGAGGGGGAGGGTCTGCGGATGGAGTTCCACAGTGTAGGAGCAGAGAGGCTGAAAGCCCAGCCACCGATGGTTGGGCTGTTAGGGCGGTGCACGTGGAGCAGGTCTGAGTCTGCTGAGCAGAGGGTGCGGGCGGCTGATAGGGGGACAGTAGGTCCGAGAGACAGGCAGGGGCAAGGCCGTGAATGGCCTTGAAAGTGAGAAGAGCGGGGGGTCAAGGACAGAGCCCTGGGTATCACCGCATGTGACTTTGTGGGGGCTGGAGGAGAAGCCATTGGAGGACACACACTCACACATACACACACACCTCTGTTTACCTAGTTAGCAGTAAGTAGGAACCAGCTTGATAGTCAATTGGTGGGATCACTTTCCAGGGGAGTAATAATCCCTTCAAAAAAATTTAACAATTTGTCCAGTCAATCCACAGCAGTTTGTTGGACACCCGGTGTGGCAATTGGGGCTGCCGCGTTTCTCCCACAAAATACGTGAATATTTCTGTGAAGTGGTTTGAGACGTCTCAACGACATGATCAGGCGTTAGATCCAATATCCGATGTGAGGATTATTCTAATATAGTGAAGGGTGGAGGAAGTTCAGTACATTGGCTCCCTGATTTGGTTAGTCAACACTTCGCAATGAGTTTCTGTGTTTGAGTCACTAGTGTTTTTGCTCCGAGGTGGGGGGTGGGGGGATGGAGGGGTGGGGGTGACATAAAGTTATAGAGAGTGTTATGCCCTGATCTGACTATGGACTGTCATGGTGACAGAGGTGACAGCTCAAACCATCAGGGTGTATTGTAAACAGCTTGTCCCTGGGAAGAGATGTGTGGAGAATTCCATCATTCCATTATTCAGTCATTCATAAAATGGGAAAGAGCGGGTTGGGTAGTGGTGGGGGGGTTGGAAGGTGTGTATGTGTGAGCATGAGACTCTCTCTCTCTCTCTCTCTCACGGTGGGCGCTCACTGAAAGAGACATCCTACTCTTGGCCACTTGGGCAACATCAAGGAGGACGTGGCAATTTGGATACCAATAACATGAAGCCCTTCTCACAGTGTGAGCGGTATAGGTTGGGGGAGGGAAGACGTGAAGACTCCACACTCAGTCCCATCTGAGAGCTTGACAACCCTTAGCCAGCGAAGGAGAAAGATGTTGATGTTAGAGCCAGAACTTGGGGGGCACTCGAGTAACAAACGGCAGAGTCCAATGAGGATATGAGGATTAGCAAAGACTTAGATCTACCCAATGAGGACAGGAGCTTCTGCAAGGGCTGACATTGGGCCAATGAGGTGCTGGGGATGGGGTTGAGCAAGACTTGAAATCCAACCATACCAAAGTATGATTTGGACCCTCAGTGAAATGCAGCCAATGAGGAGCCAATGGATTTAAAGGAAAATGATAACTGCTCTTGATGTGAGATCTCAGACCCTGAGATTGGACATTACATACAGTCCAACCATAACAAGATTGACATTGCATCCTTGTCTGGGTGCCCTGAGGGAGCGAGAGGGAAGATGTGGTTGAAGAGGTAGGTCTTGAGTTGGCGTAGAGGATAGTTAACGTGACAAGTTGAGGTGGAGGGATTTAGGCAGAGCGTTTGCAACCAAGATTGCCTTCATCAGCGTGGGATTGTGAGCTCTCAGATACCTGTCACCACTAGTATGATCTGCACTGAATTAACACATACTTTCCTTTCATCCAACAAACATAGGTTTGGTTTAGAGCTGACTGAAAGCTCAGCAGCTCCATTGTGAATGGTTTTTAATGGATTAACTGGGGCGCTCATTTTTCCCAAGGCCACGTGTGTTGAGGCTTGCGATGGAGTCTAACCTAAACTAATCCTCCCTTCTCTCGCACGGTACGGGCTGGGGAGGACTCCCGTTAGCTTGCTAGCCCCGAACCCCCAGACCCTGTTGGTATCTGCAAAGATTGGTGAAGATCCAACAAGAAGATATTTAAAAAATTAAACAACTTATTATATTCTGTGACAGGTTTGTTGACTCGTCAGCGTTTAGAGTAAAATTTGACGGCCTACATTGCTGTGCTCAAAAGTGTGTTAATCTTCTTCTCTTTTTTCTTGCACCTTTTTTTCACTCTTTCTCTTCCGATGCTTAAATAGAAGTGGAACAAAAAGGTAAAAAAACAAGCTATAGTTCCAATCCCCCCCAAAAAACTTTGTTTTTTTGTATCAATAAGAATTGTTTATTCCCTTTTATTGACCTTTTTGTTTTTTTTCTCTCTCTCTGGTATATAAAAAAAACCCAGGGCCTTCTGTAAGTCGAGAAAACAAGTTCAAATTCTAACTCTACGTGTTAATAACCATCATTAGCTTGTGTCACATCTAGATCCTTAGGGATATCTATCATTGATAATAGTGGTATTTATTGGGCTCTGTTTTACCTCCTTTAAGGCTATTACCTCATCCATTGGATGTCCCACTGTGTCCGTAAATGCCATCTGCTTGATTTTTTCTGAAACTTTCTCCATGTTTACCCATAGCAACCGGGTTTTCTCGGGGGGTATATTTCTCACCTTTTCTCTTCCTCTTTCTCTCTCTTTCTCTCTCTCTCTCTCTCTCTCTCTTTCTCTCGCTTTCCCCCCCACCCCCCGATCTTCGTTTTTTTCTATGCCTGTAACTTCCGTTATGATATGATTTTTCTGGCTATTTTAATTTCTTTCCTTCGTTCAAAAAACAAAAAAACGAGTCGACTTCCGGAAAAGAATTGGATTTGAATTTGTGTAATTTAAGGCTTTAATGCTCTCTCCATGGTGTATATATACTGTATTCCTGCTGACTTGTGTGTCTGTTTTCTCTAGATAGATATACGTATAGTTATACATTATATATATATATATATATATACATGTTTAAAAAAAGGTGTTCTTGAACAGTGTAAAAATTGGGAGTTGCGTTTGTGATGTGATATTCTCACCACTTTTCCTGCTTCCAACAATTGTTTCTAACCTAATGGTGGGTGGTGTCAGGGTCTCAAAGACTCAATAGTCCCTCCGCCCTCTCCCAAATCAAGCTCCTTGTGTCTGTCAAGCCTGGCTGGTATTGTTCGCCGGGCCATAAGCCAATCGGGGTTGGATTTGTGCCGAGGTCAGTGGGTGTGAGTTCAGTGATCGAGAAGAGAGATGGCTTCACAAGGTGCGTGTGTTAATCTGACGCTCTTTGAACCTTGACCCGAAGGGGGTTAACTCTCCTCAGACCCAACCACGCTCCGTGTGTTTAACCAGCTGCGGACATGACTGTGACGGTGATTGCTGTTGTTCTATTTTTTCCACTCGTGAATACATTTCAGCAGTCGTTGTCGTTTTAAGATCTGTACCCCCTGCCCCTGTACCACACCACATGCCCCACCCCCCCCCCAAACCACACTGAGCTCTCTATCTCACTCTCACGGTTGTGCTGTGGCCCCAGAAAGCTGAGATAGTGACTAGTTTGGTTTGACCGTTTACCTTCCCAGTTGCCCCCGCCGCTCTGTGTGTGAATGTATGTGTGTGCGTGTGTCTGAGCATTAATATGTGTGTGAGACTGTGTGTGTGTACGTGTATGTGTACGTGTTTCTATCATCTTTGCGTGTGTGCCTCAACTGTGCTCTGGCTGTTGTCAGTTGAACTGTTGTCCATCTGCTAACTCTCTGGCCCTGATATAATCAGCTTCTTTACAGAACACACCTTGGAGGGTTTATATTGCAGACCTCAAATTTTCTGACCTTAGAATTGTCTGTCTGACTGTCTGTGTGTGAGTTAGCCCCTGCCGCTTTGTGTGTGAGTGCGTGTGTGTGCGTGTGTCTGAGCATTAGTATGTGTCTGTGTGTGTGTGTGTGTATCTGTCTGTCTGCTTACTTCTTATTTATACCTTGAGAGAGCACATTCTATTGCAACAATCTGTTTCTGGGATATCCATGTGTAGTGGGATGGAATTCCCAAATTGGTTTGGATACTGTTAAACACAGTAATGAGTTTCCGCGTGTGTCAGACACCCCACAGACCCAAACTAAATTATACCTTGAGGCTTTACTTTGCAATAAATCCCTGTGAAGTGCCTTGGTATGAAAGGCCCTGTACCAAATGAAAGGATTATTATTATTATTATTCTTGACTAAGCTTATCTAATCTTATCGCTCGTTTTGTTTCATGGTTCTATACTTTCGCACAAACACGTGTCTATCCCATCACATTAAAGGTAAGATGTTTCACTCTTCATTAAGCCCCCACATCAGGATTTGGAATGCCCTCCCGACATGAAAGGCGCTCCTCTACAAATGTAATTTTGTTGTGTTGTTGTGGAATTATATAATCTAAGCTGCCCCTTCACTGCAGTGCTGGAGGTAACGCCGCACTGTAAGAGAGTGGTTTTGTCTGTGTGTTTTGTGTGTGTTGTTATGTGTGTGTGTGTGTGTGTGGGACGGAGATTTAAGCGCTCGGTTACGCTACCCTGCTTGAGTAGTGTTATGTAAATGCAATTCATGGTTGTGTATGTCCCTCTGTGTGTTCTTGTGTGTGTATGTTTTTATGTATGTGTGTGTTTGTTCCAGGCTGTGTTTGTGTGCTTGTGTGAGTGACTGTGTTCTTCTAGTGTCTACGTGCGTTCATGTGTATGAGTGTGTGTTCATGCATGTGTGTGCATCTCTGTGAGGGTTCATGTGCACGCGTGTTTGGTCGAATTACGCAGCCCCTTCCCACCCGCGCCCCCTCCGTCCCTCGCTCCATCTCCCTTCTTGACACGCACTCAAGAAGCTCACAATTACCAAACTCACACCCACCAGAAATCCAACAAGTGTGTAATTCACACCACAACAGAGGGAGGTAAACGTGGTTAGAATATCCTCACGAGTGGATCTCGGACTGACTCTGCCCATATGGCCTGTGTAAGTGTGTGCGTGTTTCTTTAGAATATACACTGTGTACAGAGAGGAAATCTTATACAAAATGATCAATTGGTTTTTCTCTTTTTTACCCTAATCGCTGCTCAGTCTTCGTCTGCCCTGGGACGCTGCAGAAAGTCTTTGACCCAACCAATGTTTTTGAATCGGAGCACGAGTCTGGAGCCTGGTGCAAGGACCCGTTACAGGCCGGAGACCGGATCTATTACATGCCCTGGATTCCTTACAGGACAGACACGCTGACCGAGTTTGCCTCGTGGGAGGATTACATCACCGCCCGACCCACCACCTCCTACCGGCTGCCTCACCGCGTGGACGGGACGGGCTTCGTGGTGTACGACGGAGCCGTGTTCTACAACAAGGAGCGGACGCGGAACATCGTCAAGTATGACCTGAGGACGCGGATCAAGAGCGGGGAAGCCATCATCGCCAACGCCAACTACCACGACACCTCGCCCTACCGCTGGGGCGGCAAGACCGACATCGACCTGGCGGTGGATGAGAACGGGCTGTGGGTCATCTACGCCACCGAGCAGAACAACGGTCGCCTTGTGGTCAGCCAGCTGAACCCTTACACCCTGCGCTTTGAGGGCACCTGGGATACCACGTACGACAAGCGATCGGCCTCCAACGCCTTCATGGTGTGCGGGGTCCTCTACGCCGTGCGCTCCGTCTACAAGGACGACGACAGCGAGGTGGTGGGCAACAAGATCGACTACGCCTACAACACCAACCTGCAACAAGAGGAGAGCGTGTCCATCACCTTCCCCAACCCCTACCAATACGTGTCCTCCATCGACTACAATCCCCGCGACAACCAGCTCTACGTGTGGAATAATTACTTTGTTCTGAGATACTCCCTGGAGTTTGGGCCCCCCGACCCCACCACAGGTAGGACATAATCCCCATCCGTGCCCACTCCCAACCCACCATCTCTCCCTCCCTCCCCACCCTCACTTCACAAGGGTTTTGTCTTTGGGCTTGTTTTTTGTATGCACTGTAAAGTGTAGCGACTGTATATTCTGTGCGTGAAATGCGGCAGCCGATCGCACACACCAGTGTCACACACACGGTCATGGATTGAATCATGGACCACATTATTATTATTCTAGTGGGGGTGATGTGGGGGATTATTAACCCTGTAAAGCGATTCGCAATCAACTAACAATCGGGTTCCTACTTCCCGCTAGGTAAACAGAGGCGTGTGTGTAAGGAAACACACGAGTAAGGAAACTTGCTTACAGTTTCGCTCTGACACACCCAGGAATTGAACCCAGGTCCTCTGGCTCGCGAGGAGATTGCTCTAACCATTGCATTGTGGGAATCCATAGAGATTATTATTATTATTGTTTATTTTTCAGCACAAGTGACCGTGGCTTCCGTGAGCAGCACCACCACCATCAGGCCCACTCCCGTCACCAAACCCACCACCAGGAAACCCCCCCTGACCACCGTGGCCGTGGGAGCCATCAACCAGCTGGTGCCAGAGCTGCATCCGGTCACCCCCAAACTCCCCGCCACCAGGAGGCCCCCCCTCTCCAACCTGCAGCCGTCGCAGCGTCAGTGCGGAGCCACCGAGGCCAGGGGTGTCAAGTGGCCGTCCACACAGCAGGGCATCCTCGTGGAGAGACCTTGCCCCAAAGGCACCCGAGGTATTTACACAGCGGCACCTTAACCCCCTGACCTAGTGACACGGTAACTGATCTAATGACACAGTAATACATGCTAAACATGATTGTTATATTCAGACCCCCCCCCCCCCCCCCCACCCCCCCTCTCTCGCTCAGTGACTTTCTCACGCCCACAGAGGACAGAAGCTAATAAAATGTAAAGTCTTGAAACTCTCCCTCTCCCTCTCTCTCTCTCTACACAGGGATCGCCTCGTACCTGTGTCTGGTGTCATTAGGGATATGGAGCACGAGAGGCCCCGACCTCAGCAACTGCACCTCCCCCTGGGTCAACCAGGTCGCACAGAAGGTAAGGGGGGGACCGGCTTCCACACTGACCCCCAGCCTGTGGCATGGACACCAGTCACAGTGCATTACAGTGTGTTAGGTTCCCGGCCTACACACCATCAACAACAAATTTACAAGTTGGGAGGACGTCCCAATGCGCTGGACGGTCGGCTTTTCAGACCCGAGCTGGTTCCCTTGAGATTGGCAGGTTGAGGGATGATCTGATAGAGGTTTTTAGGATGGTAAAGGGCAGAGAAGCTGTTTCCTCTGGTGGGGAATCGTAAACAAGGGAACATAGTCTTAAAATTAGAACCAGGCCGTTTAAAAGTGAAATCAGGCAGCATTTTTTCACTCAAAGGGGTTGGTAGAAATCTGAAATTCTCTCACCCCCAAAGCTGGATCCATCCACACCTTCAAGAGTGAGGTTGAAGGATGTTTGGTGGGTCAGGGTCAGTAGTACTAAGGGATTTGGGGAGAAAGCAGGAAATTGGAATTGAAAAGATTAGTAGAGAAACAGATCAACCATGATCTAATTAAATGGTGGAACAGACTCGATGGGCTGAAATGCCTGCTCCTGTTCCTATGGGTCGAGATTGGGGAGGGAGGGAGATCTGATGGACCGAAGAGATGTCTTCATCCAAACCTATCTGATCACCCCCCACCCCCTGTGTTACCCGCCTTTGGCCCTTGTGTAACATGTAAACCCTTCCCCCCGGCAGATTAAGAGCGGGGAGAATGCAGCAAACATTGCCAACGAGCTCTCGCGTCACACCCGGGGACCCATCTACGCCGGGGATGTCAGCTCCTCCGTCAAACTCCTGGAACAGCTGCTGGACATTCTGGACGCCCAACTGCAGGCTCTGAGGCCCAGCGAGAAGGAGTCAGCGGGCAGGAGCTACAACAAGGTGGGAGTGGTTCACAGTGACACACAGCCACTCACACAGCTACTCACACAGCTACTCACACAGCCACTCACACAGTCACACGCACAGTCACTCACACAGTCACACACACATTCACTCACACAGCCACTCACAGCCACACATACAGCCACTCACACAGCAAGATACAGTCTCACACACACAGCCACCACACAGTGAGATAGTCACACACAGTCACACGCACAGTCACACACACAGGCGTACAGTGTCATAAACAGTGACACGCACAGCAACATCTGCAGCAACACTCAGCACAACATAATAATAATAATAATCCTGGCATTTGATATCGCGCCTTTTCACATCTTCTAGACTGTGTCTCAAAGCGCTCCACAGAATATACTGTAAAGTGAATTGACTGTATATTTGTAGGGGAAACACGGCAGCCAATTGCACACAGCAGCGTCCCCACACACAGTCTTGGATTAAAATGACCAATTATTATTTTTTTGATGGATTATTATCAGGCGTGTGTGTGGAGTAAGGAAACTTGCCCAAGGTTTCACCCTGACCTGCCTGGAATTGATTCCCTCACTGCTCGGATGAGAGAATAATTTGACTGGGGTCATTGTAAGCACATAAGAACATGAGAAGTAGGAGCAGGAGTAGGCCATTCAGCCCTTCAAGCCTGTCCCGCCATTCAATCAAGGCTGATATTCCATTGTGTGACTGTAACAAGTGTGGCATGTTTTCTGGTTGCATCTAATGTGTATGTGAAGAATCTAAAGTAAGGGTGTTTTTATTCCATTTCCTGCTCACCAATACGCCCAGATTCAGAGGAGAGAGAGAACGTGTCGGATGTATATCGAGGTAAATGGACTTTCCTCTTAGTCTCTGCCTCTGTGTATCATAATAACAGTAAAACTCACATAAACTCACAGCCTGATCTG
Organism: Hydrolagus colliei; assembly: GCA_035084275.1. Lineage (NCBI taxonomy): Eukaryota > Metazoa > Chordata > Chondrichthyes > Chimaeriformes > Chimaeridae > Hydrolagus > Hydrolagus colliei. Next base: position 779,897 of record CM068774.1, on the reverse strand, counting down.
CACATTTGATTAATATTCTCTGCAGATTTCACTTAAATCATACTTTGCGTAAGTCCATTATTGCATGTCTGGTCCCAACTCACAATAAAATATATTCTGATATTTGATAAAGCGTCTTTCGCGTCTGGAGGACATTTCAAAGCACTTCAACAACAACAACAAAATGACATTTCTAGAGCGCCTTTCACATCGGGAGGACGTCCCAAGGCTCTGAACAGTTACGTTGGGACCCGAGTGGGGGTGAGGGGGGTGGGAAGGATTGGGTTAGGGGCAGGGGGGAAGGAGAGTAGGAAAGTGGGGAGAGTGAGGAGGGCAGCAGCAGAAGGTGTGGTCATAAAGAGGAAAGTCTTGAGACCAACCTTGGAGGAGGAAAGGGAGGAAGCGAGGCGCAGGGATTGCGGGATGGAGTTCCAGAGCGTAAGAGCAGAGAGAGAGAGAGAGAGAGAGGCTGAAAGCCTGGCCACCGATAGTAGGGCAGTTCGATCGGGGGACATGGAGCAGGCTGGAGCCTACCAGTAAACCCTTCACAGGGTTTACTGTTGTTGTTGATGTTGTTGTTGATGTTGTTGTTGTTGTTGTTGCTGTTGTTGTTGATGATGATGATGATGATGGTGAAGGGCAGCCCTTCACCATCATCATCTTCAACAACTATGTCTGCAGGCTGTTGTCCACACTGTCAACAACCTGCTGAGGCCAGAGGCGCTGGAGTCATGGCAGGACATGAACCTGACTGAGCAGGTCCACACGGCCACCATGTTGGTGGACATCCTGGAGGAGGGGGCCTTCCTCCTGGCCGATAACCTCAAGGAGCCGGCCAGCGTCAACACCAGCACCCAGAATGTGGGTGAGTATCACATTGGGGGGTGGGGGGAACTCCCTGTCTGTCTGTCTGTGTATGTGTGTGTGTGTGTGTGTGTGTGTGTGTGTGAGAGAGAGAGAGAGAGCTGTGCGTCTGGTTTTATCTCCTTGGGTCGTCCTCTCGACATGAAAGGCGGTTTACAAATGTAATTTTGTTGTGTGTGTGTGTGTGTGTGTGATCTGTGTGTGTATCTGTGTGTGTCTGTGCTATTTGTGTATGCGTTATGTGCTGTACTGGACTCAGCAAATATGAAATAAATCCTAATCACTTCTCCCTCTCTTCCTCCCTCCCCCCTCCCCTTATTCCCCCCCCATCCCCACCCCTCATTCCTCCACCCCCCAACTTCCTCCTCTCCTCCCCACCTCCTCTCTCCCTCTCTGTCAAACCCCTCAGAGTTAGAGGTGTCTGTGCTGAACACTGAAAGCAAGGTGACGGAGTTGACATTCCCACACAACTACGTGACAGACAATTTCATCCAAATTTCACCCAACACCATCAAACAGAACAGTCGCAATGGTGAGTCACAGAGGAGGTCTCGGACCCACCGTCTCCTGACCCAGTAGAGAGAGAGAGAGCGCGCGCGCGCGAGGGAGTGACTGAGGTTGTACATTCGAGTGATAATTCCCTGATTAACCAGTGCAGTTTTTATGAAAATATTCCTTGCATTTGATGCAACGCTTTCCATGTCTCCGAAAGTCTCGAAACGCTTCACGGAACGTACCGCAGAGTGAATTTACTGTGTGTTTGTCGGTGAGTTTAAGTGCTTTTTTCTTTTGTTTTTGCAAGTTATTCATTTGCAGTGAGTACAGCTCTGAACAGATCAGCAGTTTGCTCATTCTCCCAGTAAATGACTGAGACGGAGCGAGCGCCTGGCGATGTGTGGAGAGAGGAGAGGAGGGCCCAGTGGGACATTGTTATTTTTAGAGAGTGCAGACCGTGTGCTAGTCAGTGCTCACACAGCTGCAACGTCCCACAAGAAATAGCTTTACACCAGTCATGGCCTACTTATTTAAGGACATGGTTCTGCAAATCCCCCCCAACCCCCCCAAAAAACACAGAATGTTGCATAATTCTTCGTCCAACTCCGCGCAAAAACATCCTACAGGCAGCCGCTAACCACAACTATAATAATAATAATAATAATAATAAAATCCTTGCTCCTGGTACACAGCCTTCCACATTCAGGATGGCGTCTCGAAACACTTCACAGTATATACTGATTCTACAGTGACTGTAGTGATTGTGTGCTTTGTAGGCAAGCTGCCACCAATTTGCACAAGGCAATGTCCCACCAACAGCTGTGAATGTTATCTGGGGGGAATGTCTGCCGGGAACACCAGGAAACAGAGAGAAATTTACCGGTTGTAGCGCCACGAGATCTTTTAACACCAACTGAACAGGGCGTAGACGATGGGAGCTCGGTTTATGTCTTGGCTGAAGTAGGCTCCTGTCACAATGCCACACTCCCTAAGTTGGCCCTAGACTAGCTGAGGTCAAAGACCTGACATGGAGTTGAAACCAAAAGCTTTCTGACTGAGACATGAGAGCGCTACGCAGTACGCCCACGCCTATCTCTCCAACCTGCTGTCTCCCTATCAGCCGGCCCGTCTCCTCCGCTCAGCGGGCTCTGGCCTACTCCACATCCCCCTTGGTGGCCGGGCTTTCAGCCTCTCTGCCCCCCACACTCTGGAACTCTATCTCTCAATCCCTTCACCTCGTTTCCTCCCTTTCCTCCTTCAGGGCCTGTCTCAAGACCTTCCTCTTCGACTGCGCCTTTTGCTGCGCCACTAACTCTCCCCCGTCTCCTACTCCTTAGGGTTAGGGTTAGGGTTATATTCTGTGAAGCGCTTTGGGACATTAACAAGATGTGGAAAGTGCTATATCAAATGCAAGGATTATTATTATTATTATTACTCTCGTTACCCCTTCCCCCCAACCCGACCCTTCCCCCCACCCACCTCCGCTCGGGTCCCGACCTGACTGTTCAGTGGCTTGGGACATCCTCCCGACGTGAAAGGTGCTCTGTAAATATAATGTTGTTGTGGTTGTTGTTTTTGCTGTCTCCCTGAGTCGGGCTGTGTTTGTCCTGTAGGAGTTGTGAAGGTGGTTTTTGTTCTGTACAAAAACCTGGGCCAGTTCCTCTCCACGGAGAACGCCACTGTGAGGATGAGCGGAGCCGTCACTGCCCAGGGCACCTCGGTCATCGTCAACTCCCAGATCATCGCCGCCTCCATTAACAAGGAGTCCAGCCGCGTGTATCTACAGGACCCCGTCAACTTCACCCTCAAACACCTGGATGTAAGTCTCCCTTCACCCCAGCCTGGCCTGGGACAGTCTCCCTTCACCTCAGCATGGGAAGGGATACTGTGTCTTTGGATTGCTTACAATAATAAATAATAATAATCCTTGCGTTTGATATAGCGCCTTATCATGTCGTTGAGATATCGCAAAGCGCTTCAGGGAATAAACTGTGTGGGAGGAGGGATTGGGGTGTATTGGGCATTAATGTGAGGGAATGGGGGAGAGGGGGGTCGGTTGACTAAGATTGTGTGTTTCTCTCCTGACACAGTCATTGAAAAACAAAATCTGTTTCTCTTTCAGCCAGAAAATAATTTCAACGCTAACTGTTCCTTCTGGAATTACTCTGAACGTTCCATGATGGGATTCTGGTCCACACAAGGCTGCAAACGGATAGAAACCAACAAAACCCACACCAAGTGTTCCTGCAGCCACCTCACCAACTTCGCTGTTCTCATGGCTCACAAGGAGATAGCCGTAAGTCCTACAGCAGTGTCACAAAGTCGTGGGTTGGTTGGGGAGGTTGGGAAGAGGGGGTGAGAGTGGATGGGGGGGAAGGTGGGGAGAGTGGGGGAGGGAGGGTGGGGGGGTAGGGAGTCCGGCCCATCCTGCCTTACCCACGGGCACTACCATTGCATGACTATTTGTGGGGACGCAACTGTGCACGATCGGCTGCCATGTTTCAGCCACGAATAGACATAAGAACAAAAGAATTAGGAGCTGGAGTAGTCCATTCTGCCCCTCGAGCCTGCCCCGCATTCAGTAAGATCATGGCTGATCTTCTATTCTAGCTCCACCTGCCCCGCCTTATCCCCATATCCGTTAATCACTTTGTCCATAAGAAATCTATCAATCTCAGTCTTGAATATGTTCATGTAGACTGAGCATCTACTTTGGGGTAGAGAATTCCATAAATTCACTAACCCTCTGAGTGAAGAAGTTTTTTCTCAACTCAGTGCTAAAGGGCTGACCCCTAATTTTAAGATTGTGACCCCTGGTAATAGTTTCTCCAACTAGGGGAAACAGTCTCCCACTGTCTACTCTGTCTTGCCCCTTAATAATCTTATAGGTTTCTATAAGATCACATCTAATTCTTCTATATTCTAGAGAATATAGGCCTAGATTGCTCATCCTCTCCTCATAACTCATTCCCCTCATCCCAGGTACCAAACTCCTGATTCTAATGAATAGACAGTTAATTCACTTGACAGTATATTCTGTGAAGCGCTTTGAGAAGTACCGAAGACATGGTGAAGGTACTGGATCAAATTCTAAGATTATTATTGTTGATGTGTTACAGCAGAGGATTGTGGGCCTTGGGGGGTCTTTCATGCCTTTTAAACCCGAGGTGAGACCTTCTTCTGAGGTTCTGCATCAGAGTGTCAGCCGTCTCTTCCCAATGAATTATTCACTCCCCAGGAATAAATTACAATGTTTAATCTTTCCTCCTGGGTTCCAAAGGGTTTGAATAATATATAGAATTTCACTCATGATTTATTAATAAATGGGATAAATAAGATTGGGTGTTGGGGGTGGGTGTGGGGAGTAGGGAGGAGGTGGGTGGGGGGGAGTAGGGAGGAGGTGGGGGTGGGGGGGGGGAGTGGGGAGGAGGAGGTGGGGGGGGGGAGTAGGGAGGAGGTGGGGGGGGAGTAGGGAGGAGGTGGGGGGGGGGGGAGGAGGAGGTGGGGGGGGGGAGGAGGAGGTGGGGGGGGGGGAGTAGGGAGGAGGTGGGGGGGGGGAGTGGGGAGGAGGAGGTGGGGGGGGGAGTGGGGAGGAGGAGGTGGGGGGGGGGAGTGGGGAGGAGGAGGTGGGGGGGGGGGGGAGTAGGGAGGAGGTGGTGGGGGGGAGTGGGGAGGAGGAGGTGGGGGGGGAGTGGGGAGGAGGAGGTGGTGGGGGGAGTGGGGAGGAGGAGGTGGGGGGGAGGTGGGGAGGAGGGAGGAGGAGTTGGGGGGGGGGAGTGAGGAGGTGGGGGGGGGAGTGAGGAGGTGGGGGGGGGGAGTGGGGAGGTGGGGGGGGGAGTGGGGAGGTGGTGGGGGTAGTGGGGAGGTGGGGGGGGGGGGGAGTGGGGAGGAGGAGGTGGGGGGGGGGAGTGGGGCGGGCAGTCCAGGCTTTTTAAGTATTGTGTTCGCTTCTATGTTACTGCTGGAGCTCAGAATGGTGGATTCACCAGAATGATACCCAGGGATTAAAGGGTTAAAGAATGAGGGCAGGTTGAATACACGTGGTCTGTATTCCCTTGAGGTTGGAAGGTGATCTGATTGAGATGTTTAAAATGGTAAAGGGATTTGATAGGGTTGCTACAGAGAAAATATTTCCTGGCTTCCCAGTAAGTGAGAAAATCCAGAACAAGGAAGCAACGTCTTAAAATTAGAACCCGTGCGTGTGTCATCTCAAAACGCTTCACAGGATTTATTGTAAAGTGCAGTGACTGTATTTGGAGGCTAACACAACAGCCAATTGTGCACAACAGCGTCCCCACAAACAGTTGTGGATTGAGCGACCTAATTTATTATGATTTATAACCCCAGAAAGTGATCCGTCCAAACAACTAACAATTGGGTTCCTACTTACTGCTGATTAACAGAGGCTTGTGTTGGGAGTAACACAGCTTGCCTCAAGTTTCTCCCTGACCCACCCGTAAGTCAAATCCAGATCCAAATCAAGATCCTGGTCCTCACATATAAAGCCCTCCACAACCTCGCACCCCCCTACATCTGTGACCTCCTATCCCATAACCAACCTGCCCTCCCCCTCCTCCCAGCAGTCTCTGGATTGCTCCACGTCCCCCGACCCACCTGCCCCACCATTGGCGGGCGAGCCTTCAGTCACTCTGCCCCCAACCTCTGGAACTCAATCCTGCAGTCCCTCCGCTCGCCCCCTCCCTGGCCTCCATCCCTCGCCCCCCTACCTGGCCTTCTTCAAGTCTCACCTGAAGATTCTCCTCTTCGCTGGTCCCATCGGCATCTCCTTCCCCCCCTCCCCCCCCAGCCGAAGCAGTAACCTGTCCAGCGCCTTGGGACGTCCTCCTGATGTGAATGGCGATATACAAATGTAATTTTTGTTCTTGTTGTTGTCCTCTGGCTTGTGAGGAGAGCTGACAGTGAGATCTCTCCCTTCAGTATAAGGACCATATGCACCGCCTGTTGCTGTCTGTTATTACCTGGGTGGGAATCGTGATTTCCCTGGTCTGTCTGGCCATCTGTATCTCTACCTTCTGCTTCCTGCGAGGCCTGCAGACCGACCGGAACACCATTCACAAGAACCTCTGTATCAACCTCTTCATCGCAGAACTCATCTTCCTGATCGGCATCAACAAGACACAATACCAGGTGGGTGGGGGGGCAGAACTGGGGGTTAAACGTCACTATATCGGTGCCAAGGGCTAATAGATGGGCGTAAAAGCAGTTCGGCCAGGGCCTTGGGCCTCCTGACGTGAAAGGCGCTATACAAGTGTAATTTTGTTGTTGTTGTTGTTGTTGTAAAGGGCCAGTAAATGGGTTTTAATTTGGGGGGTTCATGTTCGTGAACTGTTGTGTTTGTAGCACTTTAACTTACTTTTCTTGGGTCAACAGTGACTGGTTTGAAGGCAAATGTGTCATCACAGAAGGTTCCTGTAAACAGCCATAAAGTGAATGAAAATTTTCCTGGGGTGGGAGGAGATTGCTGGCTGCATAAATCCCCACCCCCACCCCCCCCAACCTGCCATCCGTCCCGTTCCCCACCAACGGCACTGTGAGATATATATTGTGCTATGTACTCCTCTCACACACTGTCCTGTCCTCTCCTGTCAGATTATCTGCCCAATCATCGCTGGCTTCCTACACTTCTTCTTCCTGGCCGCCTTCTCCTGGATGTGCCTGGAGGGAGTGCACCTGTACCTGATGCTGGTGGAGGTGTTTGAGAGCGAGTTCTCCAGGAAGAAGTACTATTACCTGTGTGGCTACTGCTTCCCAGCTCTCGTGGTCGGCATCTCGGCCGCTGTGGACTACAGGAGCTATGGCACCGAGAAGGCGTGAGTCAGACCCTACTCTAGTCAGAGGCCCTGCCCCTCATCAGGTCTAACCCTGTCCCTTGCTGCCTGCCACTAAACTCTGTCACTCTCTCCCTCTATCTATTCTTCCGCCTTGCCACCATCTTCCCAATCTTCGGATCGTGCCTTCAGTCACCTCCCTGCTCCCTCCGGCGTGTTCCACACTGACCTGCATTCTGGGAAGTTACCCTGCGTGAGGGGCGCTGTGTGAATGCAAGTCGCTGTTGCCTCTACCCAACTCCACCTCCGCCCACCACCCCCCCCCCCCCCCAGCCCACCCCTCCCTTTTTGTCAATAAATTGCTTCCCATGTTTCTATTTCCCTGTGGACTTTCATGCCAATGTTTCGTTCTTTCACCTCCTGTTATCTCTCTCTCCCCCCCCACCCCCAACACACCCCCCCACCCCCAACACACACACACACACACACATACACCCCCAACACACACACACACACATACACCCCCAACACACACACACACACACACACATACACCCCCAACACACACACACACACATACACCCCCAACACACACACACACTCCTCCCAACCCCAACACACACACACACACACACACACACACACACACACACACACACATACACCCCCAACACACACACACACTCCTCCCAACCCCAACACACACACACACACACACACACACACACACACACAGATGCTGGTTGCGGATGGACAGCTACTTTATCTGGAGTTTCATCGGGCCCGTTTCCTTTGTTATTATGGTAGGTGTGTCATATTGCCATCTGTATGTATGTGTACTTGACGTGTGATTGTTCGCATGTGTGTGAACATGACGCACCTCATGTCCCTGAGATGCCACATGTGTAAAGTTCACGCTCGGAGGGGCACGCCTGCCCTGCCGGTGGTTGAGACGGAATCTATATCAGCTTCAAAAGGGAATGAGACACATACGCAAAAAGGAGTCAACTACAGGGTGTGGAATGGGGAAAAGGCAGGTCAATGAGACTGAAAGAATAGTTATTTTAAAGAGCCATTTACAGACCCAAGAGGCCAAAAGCCCTTCTTCTGTGTAGTAGATTTCTCTGATTAGGGCTAACATTACAAGGACATCCCCACCAATGCCCTAAATAATCCTCCCTCAGAATATTACATCCAATGGAAGGTTGAGATCAAATAGGTCACTTTGCAGTATATCCTGTGAAAACGCATCTCAAGGACATGATAAGGCGCTGTATCAAATGCAAGGATTATTATTATTATAAACACTAGCCAGACTGTATGGGTTTGAATGGTCTGTCTGAGCTGTACAGTCTGTGAATCATTGGTTCTTGTCTCTCGCTGTCAGATTAACCTCGTTTTCCTGATGATCACTCTCCAACGGATGATCCGTAACACAAACACCCTGAAACCTGACTCCAGCCGGCTAGAAAACATCAAGTAAGTCAACGTTTGCCTCAAGATCTTTCTCTGAGGAATGAGGGATTTCAGTTATGCAGAAAGGCTAGAGAGGTGAGGTTTATTCTCATTGGAACAGAGAAGGTTACGAGGAGACCTAATAAAGGTTTTTAAGATCATGAGAGGATGCGACAGAATAGACAGGGAAAAACTGTTTCCACTGGTGGGTGTATCAGTGACTCGTGGTCACAGATTTAAAATAGTTTCAAAAAGCAGCAGCGGGGAGATGAGAAGAAATGTTTTCACTCACTCAGCGGGTTGTTTGAATCTGGAATGCATTGCATGAAAAGGTGGTGGAGGCCGATTCGATAACAATTTTCAAAAGAGAGGTAGAGATTTATTGGGGGAAGACGGGTTTGCGAGGTTATGGGGAGAGAGTTGGGGAGTGGGGTTAAATTGCTCTATTTAAAGAGCCGGCACAGACTAGATGGACCAAATGGTCTCCTTTTGTGCCGTAAGATTCTACGATTCTTTGACCGCGCCTTTGGTCACCTTCCGTCCTCAACAACCACCTTGCCCTCCACCCCACTCTGATCCCAACCCCCAGCTCAGGTGCTAACCCTTTGCTCTCCAGTGTCTCGGGGACATCCTCTCAAAGTGAAATGTGCTTTGTAAATGCAATTTGTTGGTCAACGTTCGAGCCGGGCAGGGTGAGTGGGAGTTAGTGTCATCGCACTGACGGAGTGTTGAAGAACCATGACTCAATGTTCCTGCTCTCCCAGCCCCTCTCACAGTTTTGAAGTGAATGAGAAAATGCAGCAAGTTGTGTGCCTAAGAAAATGTCCTCGGCTTTTGCTCCTCACTCTGCCAAGAGCTAATTGCTGGTGATATTTTGATGGACAATGCCATCTATTGCTTGTTTCTGATGGGCAGTGCCATCTAGTGGCTGTTACTGATGGATCAGCTAAGCTGCCATTGGCTTGAAGATGCTGGATGTGCTTACAATGTTCCTGGAAGGAATGCCTTGAGGGAGTTCCTTGTCATTGTCAGATTGAGTCTCAAGAATTCTGAAATCCCACCTAGTCTTAGCCTCTATTTACTGTGTGGCGTAGTGACTATGTAATTATAGGCGAACATAGCAGCCCAATTGAACACAGCAATGGACAGCCATGGAGTGAGTGACCAATTTTAGCTGAGGGATTGTTGGTCAGGACACAAGGCGAGAGCAACTCCCTTCTCTTTCTCTGCAGGATTGTTCACATCCAAGAACAACAACTTTGACTTATATAGCGCCCTCTACGCTGGATGGCGCCTCAGAGCAGCCATCTGAATAGGGCACAGACAAGGAGCTCAGTTTAGGGAAGGATGGCATCTCCCAACAATGCAACACACGCCATCACTTCATTGAAGCATCAGATTAGACTGTGTGATTCCAAGTTCCGATGTGGTGCTTCAACGCACAACCTTCTGACTCAGAGGAGTGAGCAGACACACACCAGGCTGACACATAGACACACACTCTGTGTCAGGCTCATACACACACACACACTGCGTCAGGCTAACACACACACTGTCAGGCTGACACACACAAACTGCGTCAGGCTGACACACACACTCACACTGTGTCAGGCTGACACACACTGTCAGGCTCACACACACACAGTCAGGCTGACAGACACACTGCACAGGCTGACACACACACACTGTTTCAGGCTGACACACACAGTGCCCCTCGCTGACGCATCCACACTGCGTCAGGCTGACATCTAAACTGTTATAAATTGAGCCATTTTAAAATGTTGGTTCAGTAAAGCCGAAGATCCCAGAACAACCCATTTGGTTGTAACCAACGCAGTGGAACAAGAGGACACAGGTTTAGAGTTGCAAAGGGGCAGTTTCAGAACAGACCCAAGGAAGTTTTTCTTTAACCTAGACTTTAATTAAAGACTGAAACAGGGTTCCAGGAAGTGGAGGGGGGTTGAGACCAGGACATGGGATTGAATTAGAAAATAGCTCGATAAGTATAAATTGTTTTGTGATCTTGTAAAAAGGAAGACATTAGCGTTGATTTGGAAGCGCTGTCACCTAGTGGTGGTTTCAATAGCTAACGGAGAGAGAGATGGCGGTAACTGGGAGAGAAATGAAGGTTCCGTGCTCTGGCAGTGTGTGTCATTAATAGACGTACAAAAGCTTAATAAATAATCCCAAGTAAACAATAATTATCCTTGCGTCAGATGCAGCACCTTTCAAGTGGGTCGTACAAATCAAAGTACTTCACAGGGTTTACAGTCATTGATAAAATATGCACATCATGTTGATCAGACACTCTCAAAGCACCAATACTGTAATTAATGTTAAAAATGTTTTTCTCTGTGCATTTCATCGGCAAAACTTGGCAGCCAGTTTACACACAGAGATGTCCCACAAACAGCCATAGAGCAGTGACGTGCGGTGGTCATGGCAGGGTAGGCACTTCCCTCAGTCCGTACAAACTTTTTGGGCCGTGGCTTATTGATGCGGCTTTATCGTAAAGTCACGCCCCCAAAAGCAGCAGCAGATTCTGCTTTTTCCTAGTCATTTTTTTTCTCGCAAATACGCATGCTCAATCAATCAATCCATCAATCCATCAATCAATCAATCAATCAAAACTTACATTTATATAGCTCCTTTCATGTCGAGAGGACGTCCCAAGGCGCTGTACAGTCAGGTAGGGACAAGAGCAGTGTGGGGAGGGGTCGGGGCAGGATGAAGGAGAGTAGGAAAATTGACTGTATATTTGTGGGTGAAACGCGGCAGCCAAATTGCACAAATCAGTGTCCCACAAACAGTCATGGAAGTGAGATTACGGGAAATGGTGGGGGAAACATGTCAAGGGGAGGGGTTGGGGCTGGGGGAAGGAGAGCAGGAAAGCTGACTGAATACTTGTGTGCGAAATTGCACAGGAGTGTCCCACAAACAGTCACAGAAATGGGTCCAGCGGAGAAAAGGGGAAACGAGGGCAAAGGGGGGAGAGGGAGGGAAAGGTGGTGTAGAGCAAGGTCAGGGAGGAAGGGGGAGGAGAAAGGGGGGGCAAAGGAGAGAGGGAGGGAAAGGTGGGTGGGGGAGCAAAATCAGGGAGAAAGGGGGACAAGAGGGAAGAGATGACATTTCAATGTGATCTGATTGCAATGGATAGAAAGAGGAAAGGCAGCGGTGGCTTGTGCTTATTTCACCCGTTACTGAGACAATGAGGAAGGAATGCGCAGGAGCATCAGAACTATATTCAACTCAATGGGGAAAAAAGGCCCAGCGAGACGTCTCGCTGCCTATCTGTTGCTTTTATAGTAGGTCTATAAAATCACAGTTAAATAATTTTGGTAGTTTCTACTAAAAAATTGTTTGCATTATATAAAATGTAGATTGTAAACATATAAACCATTAAATACAATTTAATGTTTTTTTTTCATAAGGGTAGGCACTGCCCACCCTGACTGCACATCCCTGCCATAGAGTGAGGGACCAATTTTATTCTGTTTTTATTTGCCAAGCCTTATGTGTGTGTGTGTGTGTGTGACAGACATACATTGTTGCCTGTAAAAGTCTTGTTCACTGGACCTTAGGTAAACCGCAAAGTGCCTGTCATTTCTCTGACAGCGGCTGCATTGTTAAGGTGGAGGGGGACTCGTGAACTGAAATCTCCGAAACCCATCTCTTGAGCTGCAACACAGGGAGATGATTGAAGCAGCTCACAGTTCCCACGGAATGTGGAACTGATTTATAAAGCAATTGTCCGGCAGGAGTATGTCTGTGTCACCTTTTCTTTCAAATATTGGCTTGTCACGCTCCACCTCTTCGGCTGGTCACCTTGTTAGCGCTGTCACTCAGCCCCGAAAGCGCAGAGCAGAAGGCAGAAGCCAAAAGGGGAGGCAGCCTCCGCCCAAATATATAGTTAACTCGCTTGGCGGTATAGACTGTGAAGCTCTTTGGGACATCTCTAAAATGTGATAAGGCGCCGTATTAAATGCCAGGCTTATTATTGTTATATCACATGTTCGAGGTTCCCATCTGTGCTATTGTGGGAGATGTGGGCAAAGCACGGACTCACAGCTTCTGATGAGGAGTTAATAGCTGGCAATTCCACGCATCGTTAACTAACCTCCCTCTCTGTGTTATTCCCTTCATTTGCCACTCGCGAGAGGCAGAAAGACGTCAGCGGTGGTGGCGCACAGCTGCCCCCCTAATGGTTCCCCTTCTCTAAATGTTCAGCTTTAATTTCTCGTATTGCACACAATTAAATCTCACTGCTGGGAATCTGTCATGGACCTGCAGTCAGGGGGGGCAGTGCCTCCCTTATGAAAATAAAAACTTTAAATTGTAGATGATTATTTAATGGTTTATATGTTTACAATGCACATTTTACATAATGCAAACGATTTTTTTAGTAGAAACTACCAAAATTATTTAACTGCGATTTTATAGACCTACTACAAAAGCAACAGATAGGCAGCGAGACGCTGGGCCTTTTGTCCCCATTGAGTTGAATGTAGTTCCGATGCTCCTGCGCGTTCCTTTCTCAGTGTCTCAGTAACGGGTGAAATAGGCACAAGCCACCGCTGCCTTTCCTCTTTCTATCCATTACAATCAGATCACATTGAAATGCCATCTCCGCGCGTGGGTATTTGTGGAAATAATGACTGGAAAAAAGGCAGAGTCTATTGCTGTTCATATAAGTTCATTTAAAATTTCGTATAAGTGCCTACCCTGTCACTTTACCAACCGCACATCACTGGTAGCCAGACCTTTCCTACTCCAGGGCACTGGGACATCCTCCCAACATGAAAGGCATGATACAAATGTCATTTCTGTTGTTATTGTGGATCTTTAACTTCCACTTGATCAGAACACGGACGGTCGCTCAGTTTAACCTCTCATTTGATGGACGACACTTCGACGCACACAGTAACGTCCCCCAAACAGCATTGGAACATCAGCCTGGAAGATATAGGTTCCTGATGTAGGGAATTTTGAACCCACGATCTTGTGACCCAGAGGAGAGAAAGTGAGTAACTGAGCCAAGCTGACACACAGAGACTGAGCCAGGTTGACACACAGAGACTGAGGGGGAGATGCTCTTGGCATGATATAACAGGAGTTGAGTTACACAGAGCCGTTGGGAACCCTGTGGCTTATGCCCACTGAGGCTTTATCTAATGGTTTCCATTTCTTTGCTTCTGTAGATAAAGGACTGCAAACCATTTCTCAAGTAAGAGCCTAGTGTGTTACAATATCAAACCGAGCCCTCGGGTTACACTCTCCTAGGCTTACTTTGTTGACAATAATAATAATTCTCTGTGGATTTGAAACAGCACTTTTTATGTCAGGATGTCTCAAAGCGCTTCACAGGACTGACAGTGACAGTGACAGTGACTGGCATAGTTTTTTGTGGGGGAATTTGGCAGCCAATTTGTGCTCAGTAAACAACCACCCACTGCACTGAATGCAGAGCTTATCCATTGATTATAAACAAGCAAACATGTGGATACAGCGCCCAGCAGCTCGCTTCACGGGGAATTGCTGTCAGCTGTAGTGACTGTGTACTTTTGTAGGGAGGCGCAACAACCAATTTTGAGCTTTGAAAGCAGCGTCCGTCCCACAAACCAACAATCCCTTTTCCCTTCACCGATAGTGTCCTAGTCACAGTCCACGTTGATGCAGTGACAGGGGGTGAAATGACAGAGTAGGCACTGTTGGGAGCATGTCTTTAAGACATCGCCATGAAGAGGAAAGGCAGTGGTGGCCTGTGCCTATGTCGCCCGTTACTGAGACACTGAGAAAGGAACGCGCAGGAGCATCGGAACTACATTCAACTCAATGGGGAGAAAAGGCCCAGCGTCTCGCTGCCTTTCTGTGGCTGTTAAGGCCGGGAGATCAAATCACAGGTAAATCATTTTAGTAGTTTCTACTAAGAATGGTTTGCATTGTGTCAAATGTGCATTATAAACATATAAACCATTAAATAATCATCTGGCTGATTATAGAGCTCCTGTGGCTTGGTGGTTAGAGCACTTGTCTTGCAAGCTGGGGAGACCTGTGTTCAAATCCAGACAGGTCAGGGAGAAACCTTGGGCAAGTTTCCTTATTCCACAGGCCTAATAATAATCCGTCCCCAAAATCCACAGTAGTAAAAATTGGTCATTTTCAATCCACGACTGTTTGTGGAGGACGCTGCTGTGCGCAGCTGGCTGCCGCGATTCGCCCACAAATATATATACAGTCAATTCACTTTACAGTATGTTCTTTGAAGTGCTTTGGGACGTCGATAACATGTGAAAAGTGCTATATCAAATGCAAGGATTATTAGTATTATCTACAATTTAAAGTTTCTATTTTCATAAGGTAGGCCCTAACTGCACGTCCATGCGTTGATGCTCCAGTGCGGTGCTGGGGTGCTGTACTTTGGATGAGACACTAACTCAAAGTCCCGGCCGCCTGTTCAGGTGGATATTAAAGGTCTGCGAGGCTGTTCAGGGAGAGAAGGCAGTGTCCAGGTCAATCATTGTGGCTGCCTTTGGCACAATTGGCTGCCTTGTTTCACCCACAAAATATAGTCACTGCACTTTATAGTATATCCTGTAAAGCACTTGGATACTTCCTTCCAATGTGTTGTTACCAAATACAAGGTAATATTATTATTGTATTATAGAGAGAGGTGTTAATGTTAATTAGATAGAGTCAAGCGTGTTCTGCACCCTGTGAGGTCTTTTTGATGCAAAGGAGATTAAAAAACTGTAATTTATTGCTGTTGTTTCTGAAGTTACCAGTGCGGTGGCTGAAGGGATTGCAGTTTGTGGGACATTACTGTTTGGGCTGCCATATTCACTTACAAACACACAGTCATTTCTCTTCATCCTATGTAGCACTTTGGACTATTCTTCCGATGTGATAAGACACACAAACAGGAGGATTATTACTGCAGTGAATGGACCCCATCAGATAAGATCTGTTAAACCAAGGTCCCATTGACTGTTCTTCAGGTGAATAGTAAAGATGCTGCAACTTTGGAAAGGTGTACGGAGTTTCTTCTCTCCCAGTGCTCTGGCTGACATCCCCCCCGCTCTGTGATTGTTTGTGGGGTGTTTTTTTTCAAGTGAATGGGAGCTTCGAAATGTCTGGATGATGTGATATGGTGCTGGATCAAATGCTGTTATTATTATTATCAATAATAATCAAAGCGTAAACAAGGGTGGTCAATTTACCCACCCCAGCCTGGCCTCTCCATTGTACCCATCTCACTAGCTGGTCTTATCATCTGATTGAAGCTCCATGATTTGCTCTGACATTCTGAGCCTCTCGAGAATTGCTTCTTGAGTGTTTGAAAGCTTTGTGAGAGTTCATTCGCAGCTCGTTGGTTGGTTGGTTGGTAGGTTGGTTGGTTGGCTGAGAACGGTGGCGTAGAGAAACCAAAGTCAAAGCTGACATTCTAGCGCAGTGCATTATACGAGGACATCTTCCCAACATGAAAGGTGTTGCACCAAAGGAAATGTTATTTTTCACTTGCTCAGTACTCATAGAATCATAGAATCATAGAATTTTACGACACAAAAGGAGGCCATTCGGCCCATCTAGTCTGTGCCGGCTCTTTGAAAAGAGCGATTCAATCCCACTGCCCTGCCCGCTCCCCATAGCCTAATAGACCCGTTCTCCCTAAATAAAGATCTAATTCCCTTTTAAAAGTTGTTATCGAATCAGCCTCCACCACCTTTTCAGGCAATGCATTCCAGATTCCAACAACTCGCTGAGTGAAAAAATTTCTCCTCAGCTCCCCTCTACTTCGCCTTGAAACTATTTTAAATCTGTGACCACGAGTCACCGATTCACCCACGAGTGGAAATAGTTTTTCTCTATTTGCCCTGTCGAAACCCCTCATGATCTTATAAACCTCTATTAGGTCTCCCCTCAATCTTCTCTGCTCCAGAGAGAATAACCCTAGCCTATCTAGCCTCTCCTCATAGCTGAAGTCCCTCAATCCTGGCACCATCCGAGTAAATCTTCGTTGTACCCTTTCCAATGCCTTCACATCCTTTCTGTAGTGTGGTGACCAGAATTGAACACAGTATTCCAGCTGAGGCCTCACCAAAGTCCTATAGAGGTTAGTCAGCACTTCCTGACTTTTGTACTCTATACCCCTATTTATAAAGCCTAGTATCCCATATGCCTTCTTAACAGCCTTGTCTACCTGTCCTGCTACCTTCAACGAGTCACTAACACAAATCCCCAGGTCTCTCTGTTCCTTTACACCATTTAAAATTGTACTATCTAGCCTATATTGCCTCCCTTCATTTCTTCTCCCAAAATGCATCACCTCACACTTCTCGGCATTAAACTTCATCTGCCATGTGTCTGCCCACTTTACCAATTTGTCTATATCCTCTTGCAGATGGCTACTATCCTCCTCACTGTTTACTATTCTCCCTAACTTAGTGTCATCTGCAAACTTGGAAACTGTACTCCGTACACCCATGTCCAGATCATTGATGTAGATTACAAACAGCAATGGTCCCAAAACCGATCCCTGTGGCACACCACTGCTCACTTCCCTCCAATCTGAAAAACAGCCGCTCACTACAACTCTCTGCTTTCTGTCTCGCAGCCAGTTGTGGATCCACGCTGCCACTGTCCCTTTTACGCCATGGGCCTTTAATTTCATAATAAGTCTCATGTGGCACTTTGTCAAATGCCTTTTGAAAGTCCATGTAAACTACATCAACTGCGCTACCATTATCCACCCATTCCGTTACCTCATCAAAAAATTCTATCAGATTTGTAAGGCAAGATTTGCCTTTAACAAATCCATGTTGACTGTCCTTTATTAGCCTATATCTTTCTAAGTGAAGATCTACCTTGTCCCTGATTATGGACTCTAGAAGTTTGCCCACTACCGACGTTAGACTGACTGGTCTGTAGTTACCAGGCTTGTCCTTCTGCCCCTTTTTATACCAGTAATAATCACTTCAAATATGTTTTAAAAATAATAGTCATTTGGTCACATCAATCCACGATTGTTTGTGGGGAACGCTGCTGTGCACAATTGTTCCACCGCGTTTCACCCACAAAATATACAGTCAATCTACTTTCACAGTGTATTCCATGAAGCTCTTTGAGACATCTCAAAGATGTGATAGATGTTATATGAAATGCAATCATTATTATTATTATTTGTATAATCGATCAATGAATCAAGCACAACCCTAGTCCTTGTGTTGGGATTCCTTCATATGTTTCAATGGCTTTGAGATGTTAGTTTGACTTTTTCATACGACGCAGTGCCTTTTCACACCCATTTACTATAAAGTGTGTTTTATGTGACTGTGTTTGGCCGGGCCAGACACCAAAGGGATTAATGGATATGTTCCTGTTGAGATGTGATGTGCTTGTACAATGCTGGGAGAGAAGGTGATGTATAGACAATAGAGAAGTCTTGAGACTGAGATGAGCATAAATGCGTTCAGCCTTGCAGTTTAGGTGGTTCACTGAGACGTGAAGAATGAACATTCTCAAACTGCTGTAAAAGGAGAGAATTCAGTGTCAATGCCCCCACATTGTAATGTCTGTGTTGAATCCCATTCATTGTACATCACCCCAAATAGTGCAGCAAACAACACAATGGATTGCGATTCAATGCACTTTTTGTACGCTGAACCCTTTGTGTTATTCTACCCTTTCTCGGTGTCCCTGTCTGTATGTTTTATATCTGCTGATTACATGGCGTGTTATCCAGCCTGGCTCAGTCATGGTCGATAGTTAGAAGGTTGGACACTTCACCATTGGCCCAAATTGCCTTCCAACATTTACCCACAAAATACACACAATCTCACCACTTATAGAATCTTACATAGAATCATAGCACAAAAGGAGGCCATTCGGCCCATCGAGTCTGTGCTGACTCTTTAAAAAGAGCAATTTAATCCCAATCCCCAGCTCTCTTCCCATAACTTCGCAAACCCGTCCTCCCCAAATAAATGTCTACCTGTCTTTTAAAAGTTGTTATCGAATCAGCCTCCACCACCTTTTCAAGCAATGCATTCCTGTTTCAAATAACTTGCTGAGTGAAAACATTTCTCCTCAGCTCCCCTCTGCTTCTTTTTGAAACTATTTTAAATCTGTGACCATGAGTCACTGATACGCCCATCAGCGGAAACAGTTTTTCCCTATTTACTCTGTCAACCCCCTCATGATCTTAAATACCTTTATTAGGTCTCCTCGTAACCTTCTCTCTTCCAATGAGAATAAACCTAGCCTTCACAGCGAAACCTTGTGAAGAGCTTTGAGATCTCTCAAATAAAGGTACTGTATTATTATTATATTATAGAGCTATTGGTCCTGACCATTTGACAAGAATTGACAAGACTACGGTTACCGGGAAGCTCAATGCTGCGATGTGGGAGGACGGTCGGGTGGGGGGACTCTGGAGGGGATGAGATCGGATGGGATGAAGGTTCTTCTTCAACCAAAAAAATGATCTTGTGATGTTGTGAAGATCATTATTTATTATTATCTGTGATTTCTGTTTCTTGTTGCAGATCCTGGGCCTTGGGTGCTATTACCCTCCTCTTCCTCCTGGGCCTGACATGGGCATTTGGCCTGATGTTTATCATTGAGGAGTCCATCGTGATGGCTTATCTCTTCACCACCTTCAACGCTTTCCAAGGAATGTTCATCTTCATCTTTCATTGCGCTCTCCAAAAAAAAGTAAGCAATTTCCGCTTTTACCCTTGGGCTGAATGGGTGACTGACACATGCAAAAAACTATCAAACAGTCTAGTTTGAATGCTTAAGAACATACATCCTACCAATATAGGGAAATTCTGGAATGGGACAATCTCTTCTCCTTCCCTGTCGGTCTCTCTCTCTCTCTCTCTCTCTCTCTCGCTCTGGAGGCATTCACACTGCTTCCCGAATGTTGGGAGAGTGTTAGGTGCACACGCGAAGACTTGGTGACTTGCAGATAATCCTAGGTGTAACTGCTGGAATCTAATTAGCTAAACAACAACAAAATTACATTTGTATAGCGCCTATCACGTCAGGAGGCACTGGACAGGTTACTGGCACAGACCCAAGCTAAGGACAGGGGTGGGGGGGAGGAGGAGTCGCCGATGGGACCATCAAAGAGGAGAGTCTTGAGGCGGGACTTGAAGGAAACCAGGGAGTGGGTGAGGCGGAGGGACTGAGGGATGGAGTTCCAGAGGTTGGGGGCAGAGTAATTGAAGGCTCGCCCTTCAGTCAATGGTTGGGCGGGTGGCTCGGGGGACATGGAGCAAGCCAGAATCGGCTGAGTGGAGAGGGTGGGCAGGTTGGTAAGGGGATAGGAGGTCACAGATGTAGGATGGGGCAAGGTTGTGGAGGGCTTTATATGTGAGGACCAGGATCTTGAATTGAAATCCCCAAAGCTTGTGATTGTCAAAGAGCACTACCTGCCAAGCTTTCCAGCTGCTTGTCCAACTAGAACCACTCAACCCATTGGAGGTTTGGCCTGCAGGGCTGAGTGGGAAGAGGCCCCCCGCCCTATTAGTGACTGGACTTCCCTTCAAAGATGTCCATAGCCACCCACTTAACAATCCTGGCTTGGCCTCCCGAGCTGGGGTTGAAGCTGAGGGGATTGGGGTGGGGAGGTGAGGTGAGGGGGAAAGATGGCCGACAGGGTGGACAAAGAGTGAGGTCTTGATAGAGCTCTTGCACAAGGTGAGGGAGGGAGTTGGAGGTGGTGGGAGGGAGGGGTCGCGCTGGGATGGAGGTCCAGGTGGACTATAAAAATTCTGGGTAACTATTTGAAAAAGAGAAGGGAGTTTCTCTCTCCCATTGCCAACTGCTGACATTCCCACAGATAAAATCGTTCACTCACTTCATGGTGTGAGAGCACCCCTTCCCATTGACTGATGGTTCTGAGGTGTGGAGTTTAAGCAGCAGCTGCTTGCCTTTGCGCCAGTCAATCAAGATAAATTGCAGACGCTGGACATATGAACGTGTGAATGTTTTATTAACTGTCCCGGGAGCAATGAAGCGATGATTGTGGGAACCTTGGCTTGTTATGTTGTTGTTATGGTCACGGGCCTCCCAGCGTTCGGTTTGTAGATCTGTACATTCGCTGATTCCAAATGTAATAATAATAATAATAATCCTTGCGTTTGATATCGCGGCTTTTCACGTCTTCTAGACTGTGTCTCAAAGCGCTTCACAGACTATACTGTAAAGTCAATTGACTGTATATATATATATATATATTTGTGGGTGAAACGCGGCAGCCGATTGTGCACAGCAGCGTCCCCCCCACAAACAGCCGTGGGTTGAAATAATACATTTTTAAAATATATATTATTAGGCGTGTGGAGTAAGGAAACTTGCCCATGGTTTCGCGCTGACTGGAATCGAACCCAGGTCTCTCTCAGTTGCGACGATTTAAGAATGGCAAGTTTGATCATTGTTGCTGCTGTTATTGTCTCTCTGTTGTTGTTGACCCTGGTGCGGTGCGTTGCCTTCAGGTGCACAAGGAGTACAGTAAATGCCTGCGACATGCACACTGCTGCAGCCGGCCGGCCACTGGCGTCTCTCACAGCTCCATGAAAGCCTCCAGCATCAGGAACAGCAGCCGATATTACACTGGTACTCAGGTACAGAGCACGGCAGCAAGCCGGAGGATGTCTGAAAAGGTCATTTTACACAGGGGTTCATGTGGGTTCATGTGTGTACGTGTTGCTGTGTTGGTGTGTTGCTGTGCTCAGACGATTGCTGGTTTGGCCGGAGAGCGAGGGAGGGAGAGGGGAGTGAGGGAGGGAGGGAAGGAAGGAGGAACGAATGAGGGAGGGAGGGAATTAGGTGGTTTATACTGCACTGCCATCTGCCTGGCTGCTCTTTTTACCCTCCCCGATATAAAAGGAAAGGAGAGGCGTGTGGGAGAGGGTAATGGAGGGGAAGGGAGAGGGGGTGGAGGGGAAGGGAGAGGAGGTGGAGGGATGGAGGAAAGGGGGATGGAGGGATATGAGAGAGGGGGGGAGGAGGGATATGAGAGAGGGGGGGAGGAGGGATATGAGAGAGGGGGGGAGGAGGGATATGAGAGAGGGGGGGAGGAGGGATATGAGAGAGGGGGGGAGGAGGGATATGAGAGAGGGGGTGGAGGGATGTGGGAGGGGGGTGGAGGGGAAGGGGGAGAGAGAGGGGTCAAAACAAATTAGTTTCCGTGCTGTAACGTTCCGCCATGTAGAGCGATCTTCTGAGGACCTCATGTCCAGTGTCTTCTTCACTGTGTGTCAGTCCTGTCGCGCTCACACACACCCACACCCACACACTCACACATATGGACACTCACGCACACCCAAACACCCAGACACTCACACACACACACACACAGGCACAGACACTCACATACACTCAGACACACCTGCACTCACACACAGCCAGACACACACACAACCACACACTCACAGATACACAGACACACCCACACACACAGACAGACACACCCAGACACATACACCCAGACACTCACACACACCCACACACTCACACACACCCAGACACAAGGGTGGGGGAGACTTTTCTCACGTGACCCGTGAGGAGACGGAACTCAGTTTATTTCAAAACTGGATCTGTCTGTGTGAGTGTGTGTCAGTGTGTGTCGGTGTCAGTGTGTGTGCGTGTCAGTGTGTGTGCGTGTCAGTATGTGTGTATGTGTGTGTGTCTGTGTGTGTTTGTCAGTGTGTGTGTGTCAGTCTGTGTGTGTGTCTGTGTACCCACGAAATAGCCTCAAAGCACTGAATGGCTCAGCTGTTCCCAATGCTAACCTCAACAACAACAGCTGTCAGTTACTCAGTGCCCTCAGCGTGTCGGGGAGATACCCTGACCTCCAGCCTCTCTCCATTCACAGAGTCGCATCAGGAGGATGTGGAACGATACCGTCAGGAAACAATCCGAGTCGTCCTTCATGGCGGGAGATATGAACAGTTCCCCGAGCCTAAACCGAGGTCAGTGTCTGAGCAGCCACAGGCGGGAGGAGACTCGGGCCCTAACCTGGACTGGGTTCCTCTCAATCAATCAATAGTTACGTTTATATAGCGCCTTTCACGTCGGGAGGACGTCCCAAGGCGCTGAACAGTCAGGTAGGGATCAGAGTAGGAGGGGAGGGGTCGGGGGAAGGAGAGTAGGAAAATTGACTGTATATTTGTGGGCGTAACGCGGTAGCCAAATTGCGCACAGCAGCGTCCCACATACAGTCGCGAAAGTGGGGCCAAGGGAGAAAGAGGGAAAAGAGAGTAAGGGACTCGGTGTCTGAGCGCTTCTCCACACTGGCACGTCCAAGCCATTGACTCCGCTTTACATCACCGGCTTCAGTTTATTCATTCTGTATTATAACTGCAATTCCCTACCTTCACTACACCCTCAAGCCTCTTATTGCAATGCTTCTGCTCTTAATAATAATAATAATCCTGGCACTTGATCTAGCGCCTTTTCAAGTCTTCTAGACTGTGTCTCAAAGCGCTTCACAGAATATACTGTAAAGTGAAGCGACTGTGTATATATTTGTGGGAGAGCGAAACGCAGCAGCCAATTGCACACAGCAGCTTCCCCCACACAGAGCCGTGGATTGAAATGACTTATTTATTTTGAGGGATTATTATCAGGCGAGCACGGATGTGTGTTGTGTGTGTGTGGTGTGTGTGTGTGTGTTGTGTGTGGAGTATAATCTCCAATAAGATGGTCCAGGGCTGTTCACCCTCACTTACGTTTACACAGTAAATATATACAGGCTTCCCCCGATTTACTAAAGGGTTGCGTTCCTGAAAAATGTCATGTAAATCAAAATGGCGTAAATCTAAACTCGGTTTCCCATGCCGTCCCATGAAATACACTATGTGCTGCGGCATGCGCAAAACAGATACACCAAATTGTTTTGTTGTTAAAACGAAACCAAATGTTGTACAGTATATTGATAAAAATGTGTTTAAAAAATGAGGTTTGCTAAACTGAAACGATGTAAATAGAAACATCGTAAATTAGGGGATACCTGTATTTGACAATAGTCCTTTCAGGAAACGGCTGTTTGTGGGGTCGGGGCTGGGTGTGAGTGGCTGTTTGTGGGGTCGGGGCTGGGTGTGAGTGGCTGTTTGTGGGGTCGGGGCTGGGTGTGAGTGGCTGTTTGTGGGGTCGGGGCTGGGTGTGAGTGGCTGTTTGTGGGGTCGGGGCTGGGAGAGAGTGGCTGTTTGTGGGGTCGGGGCTGGGTGTGAGTGGCTGTTTGTGGGGTCGGGGCTGGGTGTGAGTGGCTGTTTGTGGGGTCGGGGCTGGGTGTGAGTGGCTGTTTGTGGGGTCGGGGCTGGGAGAGAGTGGCTGTTTGTGGGGTCGGGGCTGGGAGAGAGTGGCTGTTTGTGGGGTCGGGGCTGGGAGAGAGTGGCTGTTTGTGGGGTCGGGGCTGGGAGAGAGTGGCTGTTTGTGGGGTCGGGGCTGGGAGAGAGTGGCTGCCGCATTCCTACAGTAAGTTACAGACTGGAATGTCTCGTGTTTTTCTCTCTTTAGGGACGATGGGGAATCACCTCCTGACAAATCCCGTGCTCCAGCCTCGCTCGGGGGCCAGCCCCTATAACACACTGCTCGCTGAGTCTGTGGGCTTTACTGCGCCCTCCCCCACCGTCTTCAGCTCCCCAGGTATACAGCACGTTACACCCCCCCCCACCCTGACCTCACCCGCCCTGACCCCACCCACCCTGACCCCACCCACCCTGACCCCACCCACCCTGACCCCACCCGCCCTGACCCCACCCGCCCTGACCCCACCCGCCCTGACCCCACCCGCCCTGACCCCACCCGCCCTGACCCCACCCGCCCTGACCCCACACACCCTGACCCCACCCGCCCTGACCCCACCCGCCCTGACCCCACCCACCCTGACCCCCCCACACCCTGACCCCACCCGCCCTGACCCCACCCACCCTGACCCCCCACACCCTGACCCCACCCGCCCTGACCCCACCCGCCCTGACCCCACCCGCCCTGACCCCACCCACCCTGACCCCCCACACCCTGACCCCACCCGCCCTGACCCCACCCACCCTGACCCCACCCGCCCTGACCCCACACACCCTGACCCCCCACACCCTGACCCCACCCGCCCTGACCCCACCCACCCTGACCCCCCACACCCTGACCCCACCCGCCCTGACCCCACCCGCCCTGACCCCACACACCCTGACCCCCCACACCCTGACCCCACCCGCCCTGACCCCACCCACCCTGACCCCCCACACCCTGACCCCACCCGCCCTGACCCCACCCACCCTGACCCCACACACCCTGACCCCACACACCCTGACCCCACACACCCTGACCCTATACACTCTGACCCCACCCGCCCTGACCCCACCCACCCTGACCCCCCACACCCTGACCCCACCCGCCCTGACCCCACCCGCCCTGACCCCACCCGCCCTGACCTCACACACCCTGACCCCATACACCCTGACCCCACTAGCCCTGACCCTATACACTCTGACCCCACCCGCCCTGACCCCACCCGCCCTGACCCCACACACCCTGACCCCACACACCCTGACCTCACACACCCTGACCCCACTAGCCCTGACCCATACACTCTGACCCCACCTACCCTGACTCCACACATCCTGACCCTATACACCGTGACCCTTTACACTCTGACCTTCCCAGCCCCGACCAGAAGATCCTATAAATCCTATAAATCCCTTGGGGTTGTGAGACCTGGAGTTTCACTGTGCTGTGACTAGGCTCCCCTGTCTATCGGGTGCCCGGGGCTGATGGGAAGCTCTGAGCTGTGTGTCAGTGTAAAGCTGTTTCTGTGTTTGTATTTGGAGACGCTGTTTAACTCTTAAATGAACTTTGTGATCTTAATTATGCTATTCTGTCTCCCCTCCCCTCTCCCCCACCATCTCTCTTTCTCTCTATCCTCACCTTTCTTTCTTTCCCACCCTCTCCCTCCCTCTCTCTCCCCCTCCCTACCCCCCTCTCCCCCTCCCTACCCCCCCTCTCCCCCTCCCTACCCCCCTCTCCCCCTCCCTACCCCCCCTCTCCCCCTCCCTACCCCCCCCTCTCCCCCTCCCTACCCCCTCTCCCCCAACTCCCTACCCCCCTCTCCCCCAACTCCCTACCCCCCTCTCCCCCAACTCCCTACCCCACTCTCCCCCAACTCCCTACCCCCCTCTCCCCCAACTCCCTACCCCCCTCTCCCCCAAACTCCCTACCCCACTCTCCCCCAACTCCCTACCCCACTCTCCCCAACTCCTACCCCACTCTCCCCCAACTCCCTACCCCACTCTCCCCCACCATCTCTCTCTCTATCCTCACCTTTCTTTCTCTCCTTCCCCCTCTCTCCAACTCTCTTCACCCCCCCCACCCCCCCCACCCCACCCACCCTCCACTATCAATCTCTCTATCCTCGCCTTTCTTTCCCTCCCCTTCCCTCCGTCTCTCTCTCCCCCACTCTGCTTCTCTCCGCCCACCCACCCACCCCCTCTCCCTCTCCTAAATGCTATGGCGTAGGGACTTACAGAGAGACAAGTAGAAAAGCCACATTTTAACACTTGACTTTTCAATATATTTTTTGCTGTGTGTGTGTCTGTGTGTGTGTCTGTGTGTCTGTGGTGTGTGTGTGTGAGATCTGGGGTAAAGTTATAATAATAACAATAATAATCCTGGCATTTGAAATAGCAGCTTTCACGTCTTCTAAACTGTGTCTCAAAGCGCTTTACAGAATATTCTGTAAAGTGAATTGACTACAACCCCGATTTACGACAGGGTTGCTCGCGTTCCTGAAAAATGTCAGGTAGATCGAAAATTCGTAAATTGATACGCGTTTCCCATACAATCCCATTATATAACCCGTATATACGTTATGTAAAGCTCATGCGTAAAACAACTGCGCCAAATTTTCAGTCGATAAAACTGAACCGTATCATCGTATATTGATAAAAAGGTGCTAAAAATACGTTTGTTAAATTGGAACCATGTAAATAGAAACGTTGTAAATCGGGAGATACCTGTATATATATTTTGTGGGTGAAACGCAGCAGCCAATTGCGCACAGCAGCGTCCCCCACAAACACCCAACAGTGGGTTGAAATGACCAATTTTTATTGTTGTGTTTTTTTGTAGGGAGGGATTACCCTTTTATCAAAGCATAAAAGTTGCAATGTTTAGGGGGCTCTCTTTCGCACAGTCTTGCTTACTCTTCTCTTACTCACTGTTTCACTCTGCCCCACCCTCGCTCTCCCATTCACACTCGGCCTCCCCCGCTCTCACTCTCTTGCTCGCGCTTTCTCATGTTGTTTCTCACGCTCTCTCTCTCTCTCTCATACTTTCTCTTACGTTTTCCTCGATAACTCGTTCTCACACTCACCCACACACTGCCACTCTCTCTTTCTCGAACACTCTCCCACTCTCTAACTCTCACGTTTCTCTCTCTCTCTCTCTCTCTCTCTCTCTATCTCACGCTCTCTCTCTCTCTCTCTCTCTCTCTCTGTCTCACTCTCTCTCGCTCTCTAAGTCTCTCTCTGTCTCTCCCCTCACGCTCTCTGCAGAGCACCTGGCAGGCAGCGGGCGGGACGTGTGCCCAATGGGACACGCTCCCGCTCAACGGCAACTTCAACAACAGCTACTCGTTCCGTAACGGGGAGTTCGGGGCTGACCGGGCTCCACTAGCCGAGTGCCGAAAGAAACCTCAACCTGAGCGACGCCGCCTTCGAGAAGATGATCATCTCCGAGCTGGTCCACAACAACCTGAGGTCGGGGGGCAAAGGTCTGGGGGGGAGCCGGGGGTGGGGCGGGCGGGGGCACGGCCGGAGGCGGGGGCGGTGGCGAGGACGACCCCATCGGCGACCGACGCCCCCTCCCACGACTGAGAACTTGGAGATGGAGCTGATGTACAAGGCGCTAGAGGAGCCGCTGCTGCTACAGAGAGCGCAGTCACTGCTCTATCACAGCGATCCCGACCTGGAGGAGGCCGGCAGCTACACGGGGGACATGGCGAGGCCGAGAGTCTAGAGCGCCCCCTGCAGTCCCCGCACGAGAGGACTCCATGTACAACAGCATGTCCAACCCAGAACACGTCGTACCCTGACAGCAGCCCGAGGGGTGGGAGAGAACCTGCCCCACTCGCCAGCCCCACCCGGACGTCTTTCTACACCAACAGGCCCAACCTGCCCGTGTTCAGGAACCAACTTCAAGCCTATTACCACCACCAGGCCCCCCGCAGGGGCAGCAGCAGCGACACACACCAGGGCTTTGTGGTGTCGGTCGGCGAGGCCTCGGCACCAGCCGAGGGCGATGGACAAATGCAGTTGGTGACCGAAGCTGTGAGAGACGCCGAGCCCACAAAGCCAGGAGATCAGTTTACGGGATGTTAAAGCCAGACAAACAAAGGGCTGTAACTGGCTTGAGCCGGGGTGGGGGGGGCAACGGGAGGGGGGTGCGCGGGGCTTGCAATTTCTTGTTTCCTTTTGTTCTTGTCTTATTAATATTCGTTTCGCCCACCAAAACACACGGTCACTCCTGTGAAGTGTATTGAGACGTCTCGAACATGCAATAAGGCACGATATCAAACGCAAGGATTCTTATTATTGTCTTGGTGGGCAATCAGGTTGGGCAGTCTCCGGCATAAATGACTACCTCCGCACCATTTGTTTGGTTAGTTGGGGGGGTTATTTTTTCCCTCTTTCCTTCCCCCCTCCCCGTAATCACTCCTCCCAGCCCCCAATCAGAATCATTTGGAATTGCGAAAAGGAAGAGAGCAAGAGCGAACCCTGCAAACTCCCCTCAACAACAACAACAACTGTCTGAGACTCTGCCCTGTGAGAGGGGCAATGCCACGAGAGGGGGCACTGCCCTGCAAATGGGGGCACTATAAAAATGCCAAGTTGTTGGTTCATGACGATGACCGAGAGCGCACAATTCCCAGCAGGTGCTTGGAAAATTCTCAGAAAATTCAGTTGTAGAAGAGAGAGGGAGAGAGAGATGGTTTGGTGGGGAGGTGGGTGGGTTTCAATATCTCAGTGATTAGACTGGTGCTAAAATACTAAATCCTCAGAGAGAAACAACATTGCTGAAGATATAAGTTGGCTTCCAATTTTTTTTCTTCCACTAAAAGGAGCCCAACGAGTTGTTGTAATTAAACAAGCCAACAAGCAACAAGCCAAGCCACAAGGGGTTGAGTAGAGATTGGTGGGCGGGGGGGGGAGTGGTTGGGGAGCGGCCACTTGACACTTGAGAGAGGGAGAGGCACACAGCAATGTGGGAGAGACTCTCAGAACCTCGTCTGATTATTACTGTCTACAGAAATCCTTAACGGAGCCAGAAGATATTTCCGCCTGGGACTCTTTTCTCTACCCACCTCCTCTAGACTTCCCCCCCACACCCGACCCCACAGGACGTGAGCTACTGAGCCAGGACACACAAGGAGACTTCAAGCTGCTAAGTTTCACCCCAACCCCCACCTCCACCCACCCTATCTTCCCACCACAACTGCTCCATTTTGTCTATGATGGAAGAGGAGCTCGCCATTGGGTGGAAGCGACAGAGTGTGGAGAGTGGGGGATGTGCACACAGGGTGGGTGGTTGGTGGGGGGGAAAAGGGAATGAATGGGAAGAGGTAAGAGTGGGAGGGGGGGGCACTTCCTGACTCCCTAACAAGCACGCACCGAGCACACTGCCCCCTGACCCCCTTCCACCATCTGCCACCCCCCCCCCCCAATCCACCCCCCCCTCCCAAACTATAGCATCAGATTTATGTAAATAAAAATTAATTGTGGTCAGGAAGACATTTACCTCTTCCTGCCCCCCCACCTCCTACCCCCGCGATACTGACAGACAGAAAAACTCCCCCCCCACCCCCCCCCCCCCCACTCGGCTGGCTGCTCGCCTATGATGGGGGCAGAGGGAGGGTGTGGAGAAGGAAGCCACACAAACGTTACTCATTTCTTAAGGCACATGTTAATGTATTATACTCGAGAAAAGACTGAAATTCGAAGACCGTGTTCTCCAATCCTCCTCTCCTACTCCCCCACCACACCCCACTCCCGGTGACCTTTGACCCTGCCATTCCGAACAGGAAACACTTTCCATGCAGAATTCTGAGGTGTCTTTTGCCGAAAGTCAGGAACTATGGGGTAAGGTGTTTGAAGCCAAAATTACTTTTTTTTTTGCCTCTGGTAAATTTTGCTTGCAAAAGCTTGCAAACACACACATCAAGGGTAGATTTCCTCCCCTTGCCCTCCATCTATTCACTTCTAAATGGGGATTAGAATTCCTCTCCCTCCATTGACTGCTCTTGTTTTCTCACATATGAACCTATAAACCCACACATACACGCATATACACACATACATATATACACACACCCCTCTAAGAGTTCAATGTTTCAGATGAGCTAAAAATGGCACCTCATCAAGAAGTAAAAGTTTGTTTGGGTTCTGTGAGTGGGTGCCATCTTGAGGTGAAATTGCTGGTTGGTGGGGGGGGGGGGGGTGGGAGCAGTTTGGAACCTTAAATGGGAGTAAAAAACTTTTGGATTAACTCCCATTTCGAACTGAATCTTAATGTCTTAATATCACATAAATTATCCAAATGTCCAGTTGTCTTGCTGTTGGGATAAAGCCGTCTTTGATGAGGCCTCCAATTAGCTCTGCTTTTGTTCAGTGTTGGGGGCGGGGCGGGTGCACCTGGCTAATCAGTGAGGCATTAATAAATTTGAGATTAAGATACCCCTTCCCACCCCAGTTTAAGGGAAAAGGAAAAGTGTCTGAGGAGGGAGGGGCAGGCTTGACTCAGTTCCATCTGCTGCCCCTCACGCGACAAGCGGACCCTATCCTCACTCAATGAGCTTGCCTCTCTATCTCTTGACTGAACAGTGGGAATTGTTATCAGGTTGTGATTGAAGACACAGCAAATTACGATCAAAAAAGCTTCCCAGTTGGGTAGTCCCAGCTCATTCTGGACCCA
This sequence comes from Hydrolagus colliei, assembly GCA_035084275.1. Classification (NCBI taxonomy): domain Eukaryota; kingdom Metazoa; phylum Chordata; class Chondrichthyes; order Chimaeriformes; family Chimaeridae; genus Hydrolagus; species Hydrolagus colliei. The sequence goes on along the minus strand of CM068774.1, from coordinate 749,346 downwards.
AAGCGAGACTCCCACCACCTGATGAGTACAGTTGTGGGAACAGCTGTAGAACAGCTGTAGATGGAACAAGTTCCTCAGCAGTTCTGCACATCTCCCAATCCAGTGGAAGGTCCAGGGTCCAGGGGCTCACCACAGCCCATCTCTATACAAACCGTCCTGACTCAAAGAGTCAAACGGGGGAAGGGGGAGAAACAGGGAAGATTCCCTGAAATCTTTCACCTTATAAATTGGTAATAATAGTAAGGCAAACCAGCCATTGGTTTTGATGAAGCTGAAAAGTGGCAAATTTGATTTCCAAATGGGTTTTTGTCTTTAGTGTACAAACAAGGGGGATATGGAGAGAGAGAGAGAGAGTGAAAGAAAGCCAGGGTGATATTTTACACATTGGCTTAAAACTCAATTTAAAAAAAATATTATATTACATTTAATGTGATTGAATTACATTTAATGTTTACTGAATGTGATTTGGATAGGAATGGCTACCATCTTCGGATTAATCAAACCAGAGTCCAGGTTAGGTTGCTTAAAATATTTTCTGTTTATTTATTATCTATTCTACAAAAAAAAATAATATATAAAATGAAAATATTGATTGTCGTGTATGTGTGATTACAGTCTGGTATTAATCATATTTGATCAGAATATAAGATGCAATTTTTTTTAAAAAGCTGCTTTCTGTGCATTCTTCTCTGAGCTGGGAGTTGGGTGGTCACTTGATGTGAACTGCCTCTCGTCAGGCCCACCTGATGCTCACTAGTAACACACACTGGAGATGTCTGTGAGGTTTAAGAGACTTTGAGTGGCTTTCTCCCAACTCCCCCCAGCAGGCCTTAGTATCTGCTTCGGTGTCTGGCAAGCTTCTCCGCTACTTGTCCAGCGAGGACCACTCCTACCAATTGGGGCTAGTCTGTCCCTCCCAAGTCCTGGGCTGTGCCGTCTTCCGCGGAGTCCTTCCTGGAGTACTGCGGACCTGCCTGGCGTAAGAAAAGAGACTAGAGACCGTCACAACAACAACAACAAAATGACATTTGTATAGCGCCTTTCACGTTAAGAGGACGTCCCAAGGCGCCGGATAAGTTACTGCTTCAGGCCCGAGCTGAGGACGTGGGGTGGGGGGGGTGGGGGCTGTGGGGAGGAGTCATCGATGGGACGAGGAGAGTCTTGAGGCGACACTTGAAGGAGACCAGGGAGGGTGCGTGGCGGAGGGACTTCGGGATGGAGTTCCAGAGGTTGGGGGCAGAGTGACTGAAGGCTCGCCTGCCAATGGTTGGTTGGGTGGGTGTGTCGGGGTGGAGCAGGCCAGAGTCTGCTGAGTGAAGGGAGGGGGCGGACAGGTTGGTAAGGGGATAGGAGGTCACGGATTAGGGTGGGGCGAGGTTGTGGAGGGCTTTATATGTGAGAGTCAAAGAGTGGGCGCAATTCTGACACTAATGCCAGACATGACACCCTTGGGGGTAGGTTCAGCTCCCAAGAAGACTCAACTTACCATTACCAACCCCCACCCCCCCACCCCCTCCCCCATTACATCGACCTGATTCCCCCTCAGTAGATCAGGAATAGATTGTTGTCCAGGCTTTCAGGCTCTGATCTGTGATGGTTTACGTTCATTCCTGAGACTTGCTGTTCCCATTTCCAGCTAGCTCATGGTAACCATAAATCTCTTGCCATTCTTGCCTGCCCATTTGTAATCCATTAAAACTTGCTCTTTCCCATCTCACTTGCTCCCTTCCCCCCCCCCCCCCCACCACCACCCCCCACCATATCCCAAACATCTGCTGGTCTAATATTGATTAGCGCAACTCATTGTTAATAGCCATCAGCTTCCTCTACTTTCTTGTCTTCCCTTTTTTCCCACTTCTTCTCAGTCAGGTAGACATCAGGAGGCACCTGGCACCACAGCAGATACTGAGATAGTTCTACCCCAGGCCCTGTTGTCGGTCGCTGGGAACACCTCATTGTTCCCACGTTACGAATCTCCATGGTGTGTAACTGGTAACTGAATGTGACAGCCCTCTCATCACAATGTATAACTTTCATTAAAAAAAATTGGAATCAGCATTCTCTGCATTAACCCTTTCTTTCTGCGGTCACCTCCCCCCCTGTATCCTGCCTCGGGCACCGATAGCCTTCCCCGGCTCCGTGCCTCAAATCGGTCTTCAATCACCCTAACCCCTGGAACTCCCTAATTCTACCATGAACGTGGGGGAGCAGTGCCTCCCTTATGAAAATACAAACTTTAAATTGTAGATGATTATGTGATGGTGTGTATGGTTACAATGCACATTGGACACATTGCAAACCATTAGTAGAAACTAAACCAAACCGATTTACTGTGATTTGATCTGCCGGCCTTAACAGCCACAGAAAGGCAGCGTGATGCTGGGCCTTTTCTCCCCATTGAGTTGAATGTAGTTCCGATGCTCCTGCGCGTTCCTTTCTCAGTGTCTCAGTGTCTCAGTAACGGGCGACATAGGCACAGGCCACCACTGCCTTTCCTCTGTCTGTCCATTGTGATCAGATCACATTGAAATGCCATCTCTGCGCATGTGTATTTGTGGGAAAAAGGCAGAGTCTGCTGCTGCCTTTGGGGGTGTGGCTTTAAAGCTATGCCCCCAAAAGTTTGTACCGACTGAGGGAAGTGCCTACCCTGTCATTTTACCCACTGCCCTTCACCCTGACCCCTGGAACTCCCTGATTCTACATGTCTTGTCCCTTCTCTATCTATCTTCAATCCCCACCTCCTTGACCATATTTATTATTGCCTCATCTATTTCAGGCTGGTTGTTAACAGGGTGGTTGCTTAATAGAGATGGTTGATTGAAGACTGTATTCACTGCACTTCAATCAATCAAAACTTACATTTACAGAGCGCTTTTCACGTTGGGAGGACGTCCCAAGGCGCTGAACAGTTTGGTGGGGACCAGAGCGGGGGGGGGAGGGGTCGGGGGAAGGAGAAGGAAAAGAATTGACGATATTTGTGGGCGAAACGCGGCAGCCAAATTGCGCACAGCAGTGTCCCACAAACAGTCATGCAAGTGGGGCCAGGGGAGAAAGGGAAAAGAGGGTAAGCGGGGAGAGGGAGTGAAGGGTTGGGGGGTAAAGTCAGGGAGGAAAAGGGGGGGAGAAAAGGGGGTAAGGGGGAGGGAGGGAAAAGTCTGGGGGATACAATCGGAGAAATGGGGGAGAAAAGGGGAAGAGGGAAAAGGAAAGAAAGAGGGAGGGGAAAGGAAGGGACGGTGATTCAGTAAAATCTTGTACAATTGATTCACTTAATAATAATAAATGATAATACTTATATTTGACGCGGGGCCTTTCACATCAGGAAGATGTCCCAAAGCACCTTAGAGACGCAATGTTTAGTGACTGATTTTTGTGGCTGAATCGTGGAGACACATTTGAGTGTACAACAGTTACGACAATAACAGCCCACAACAACCCTCACATGTGATATAACACTTTATTACATTGTTGAGATGTCTCACAATGCTTCACAGTGTGTATTGTACAACAACCGTGTGTTTGTCAACAAAACTGGGCAGCGGAGTTGGGCTGGAGGCTGTGCTGGAATAGTATCCGAAAGAATGAAGTCCGTCGATGTTGCCGATGGGACCATCGAAGAGGAGAGTTGAGGCGAGACTTGAACGAGGCCGGGGAGGGGGGAGTGAGGTGGAGGGACTGCGGGATGGAGGTCCAGAGGTTGGGGACAGAGTGACTGAAGGCTCGGCCATCAATGGTTGGACATGGAGCAGGCCAGATTCTGCTGAGCAGAGGGAGGGAAGGGAGGGCAGGTTGGTAAGGGGACAGGACGTCACAGATGTAGGGTGGGGGGGGGGGGGGAGGTTGTGGAGGCTTTAAATGCGAGGACCAGGATCTTGAATTGGATCCTCTGGGTGATGGGGAGTCAATGGAGTCTGGCGAGGACGGGGGGAGACGGGGTCACGGAGTTTGGAGCAGTAGAGGACACGGGCCACAGAGTCTGGATTATCTGCGGCCTGGGGGGGGAGGGGTTGGGAAGGCCGACCAGCAAGGCGTTTGCATAGTCAAGCCGGGATGTAATGAAGGCCTGGATGAGGGTTTCAGTGGCTTTGGGGGTGAGGTAATGGCGGAGTCGGGCAATGTTGCGGAGATGGGGAAAGGCAGAGAGAGTCATGGCCTGGGCTGTGGGGGAGGAAAGACAGTTGAGGGTCGAACAAGAGACACCGAGGTTCCTGACTGGCTTGGAGAGGTCACACACACACAGAAACCCTCAGAGCCGCCAGAGATTAGTTAGTGATTTATCAATGTTTATTTGGTCAATCAGATCGCACTGGGTAACTTCTCGAGCAAGTGTCAGATTATTTGAATGTTTCACACTCTCCGCCTCTTCATTAACAATCGCCCCAATCGCCAACATCTGATAACAACGTTTTAAGGTCAGGAAGACGCCTCAAAAAAAGCACTTCACAGAATTCATAGAATCATAGAATCTTACGGCACAAAAGGAAGCCATTCGGCCCATCGAGTCTGTGCTCTTTAAAAAGAGCAACTTAATCCCACTCCCCAGCTCTCTCCTCATAACCGCGCAAACCCCGTCCTCCCCAAATAAAGGGGGGTGGGGGGGGGGTTGAAGGGGTAGTGGGAAGAAGAGGGGGAGAGAGTTGGGAGGGGAGGGGTTGAGAGTTGGGAGGGAGAGAGTTGGGAAGGGAGGGAGGAAGAGAGATTGGGAAGTGAGGGGGAGAGATTTGGGAGGGGAGGGAGAAAGTTGGTAGGGGGAAGGAGAGTAGGAAAGTTGACTGTATATTTGTGGGCGAAATGCGGCAGCCAAATTGCGCACAGTCATGGGGAGAAAAGGAGAAAGATGGCAAGGGGAGGGGTAGGGGGAAGGAGAGCCTGACCGGGCACAGATGAGCCCAGTTTAATTTCTCATCCAAAGGATGGCGTCCCTGACCGCGCAGCCCCCCCCCCCCCCCCCCCGGCTTGGCCGATATGTGCAATTTGGCTGCTACGCTTCGCCCACAAATACACAGTCGGCTTTCCTGCTCTCCTTCCCCCGACACCTCCCTCCCTGCTCTGGTCCCGACCTGACTGTACAGAGCCTTGGGACGTCCTCCTGATGTGAAAGACACTATATAAACGTAATGATTGATTGATTGATGGATGGATGGATCGATCGATCGATCTAACTCCCCAAATAAAATGAGTCGTTCACTTCACGACTATTTTGCTACAGATTTTTCAGGATTACAGCTCTCTCTGAATCCCTCAAACTGAACTGCTTCTTACAGTGAATAAGGTGGGGGAGAGGAGGACACATCAGGAAATCTTAATGAATGCTATTAACTCATCTGATACCACCGTCTCCAGTGCCGGTGAGCCATGGATCAATATTGCCACCAGGTGGCTAGTGTGTGTAGTAACAGTCAGAATAATCGTCGCAGTTGGTATATACAATTAATCCTTGTTGATTGTAGGGGTTACGTTCCTGGAAAAGGGTGGTTAGGGGAATCCAGCCACAGGTTACCCACCTCGAACCTCCAGGCATATCCACACCCGACTAATGCAAGGGACGTCCTGAGGAGGGCTGGCCTGCTCCTCGCTCCCCTCCAGCCCCCCCCCCCCCCCCCCCCCTCACCCCCCCCCACAACCTCCCACCCCCGGCTCCGGCTCTCACTGACTCACTGGAGACAATAAACCAGCCACAAATTATTCTACCTTTGGTCCTGGAAATGTTGGGAGACTCTCTCTGTCCCTCTCTCTGTCGTTTCTGTTTACCATGAAATGCCATCAGGATGTTCCGAGGCCGAAGAGTCATCCCGAGGGTGCACTGCGTGCAGGGCCAGCCTGCCGAGGAATCATCGGATTTAGTCATCACAAGAGCGCATGCGTGCGAGGCCAGCCAGCGCGTTCACACAAGTTTTCCGCATGTTACGCAAAAAAATGCATAACAACAACTTAAACTTATAAAGCGCCTTTCACGTCGGGAGGACGTCCCAAGGCGCTGATAACGCGCGTAAAACTTGTGTATACACATTGAGGATAATTAGGGTTCGATGAGGTTGTGCAGGGCTTTATAGGTGAGTACCAGGATGTACAAGGAATGAAGGACCTTAATTATGAGAGGTTAGTGAAACTAGTATTCCGCTTACAGCAGAGAAGATTAAGAGATTTAATAGAGGTTTTCAAGATCATGAAGGATTTCATAGGTTGAACCAGGAAAAACTGTTTCACTGGCGTGTGGGTCAGTAACCCACGGAGACCGATTTATCAACACCAACAACAACAACAATTTACATTTATAGAGCGCCTTTAAGATGATTGTTAAGAGAATCAGAGGGGAGGTTAGGAACAGAAGTTTCACCCAGCGAGTTGTTGGGATCTGGAATGCATTGCCTGAAAAGGCAGTGGAAGCCGATTCAATAACAACTTTTAAGAGAGACATAGATATGTATTTGGGGAGGACAAGCTTGCGGGGCTGTGGGGATTGGGCTGGACAGCTCTCTTCAGAGCCGGCACAGAGACAACAATAATAATAATAATAATCCTTGTGTTTGACACAGTGCTTTTCACATCTTATCGACGACTCAAAACGCTTCACAGAATATACTGTAAGTGAATTGACTGTATATTTGTGGGTGAAATGCGGAAGCCAATTGCCCACAGCAACGTCCCCACAAACAGTCGTGGATTGAAAACGACTAATTTTTATTATTGTGGTTTTTTTGAGGGATTATTATTAGACGTGTGTGTGTGTCTGGTGTGTGTGCATGTGTGTCTGTGTGTGTGTGTGTGTCCGTGTCTGGGTGTGTGTGAGTGTCTGGGTGTGTGTGTGTCTGGGTGTGTGTGTGTGTCTGGGTGTGTGAGTGTCTGGGTGTGTGTGTGTCTGGGTGTGTGAGTGTGTCTGGGTGTGTGAGTGTGGAGTAAGGAAACTTACCAAATTCCAAAACCCCAAATCCTAACCAACCCGTACCCTAACCCCCTAACTCTGAACCGCAAACACTAAAACCTGACCCCAGGTCTCTTACCTTATTGGAGCTCCTGTGGCTCAGTGGTTAGAGCATCACTTGCCTTACAAGCAAGTGAATGCTCTCACCAGAGACCTGTGTTCAAATCCAGGCAGGTCAGGGTGAAACCTTCGGCAAGTTTCCTTACTCCACACGTCTGATAATCATCCATCAATAATAATAATAATAATTTGGTCATTTCAACTCATGACTGTTTGTATCAGAACAAACTGTAGGATTATTGATATTATTATTTTTGATGGATGTGTCTGCAGGAAGGAAACTTGCCCAAGGTTTCGCCCTGACCTGACCTGCCTGGATTTGAACACAGGTCCCTCACGCTGTAAGGCGAGTGAGTGAGTGAGATTGGATATGGTTGTGTGAGTGAGTAGGTGAGTGATTGGGTATGGTTGTGTAAGTGAGTGCCTAAGTGAAAGAGAGATTGGGTATGGTTGTGTGAGTGAGTAAGTGAGAGAGAGAGAGATTGGGTATGGTTGTGTGAGTGAGTAAGTGCTCTAGCCACTGAGCTACAGTATTATGTGACAATGTAAGTTGTTTTCAGGTTACTTTGCTGTGCGACTGTTCAACTGTAAAACACTAGATTTTATTGTAAATTGTTTAAAAGTTTATACAATAAATTTACATTGTAAAGGAACCAGTGATTGACAGGAGAGAGACCCGCCCACCGTCTCCCTGGTAACCAGTGATTGACAGGAGAGAGAGAGACCCGCCCACTGTCTCCCTGGTAACCAGTGATTGACAGGAGAGAGACCCGCCCACCGTCTCCCTGGTAACCAGTGATTGACAGGAGAGAGACCCACCCACCGTCTCCATGGTAACAGTCTCCCACATTCTCACTCTCTCCATCTTTCTCCCTCTCTCTCCCTCACTCCCTCTGTCTCTCTCTGTTTCCTCCCCCCCCCCCCCCCCCCTCTCTCTCTCACACTCTGTCTCTCACACTCTCCATTTCTATCTGTCCCTCCCCCCTCTCTCTCTCTCCATCTTTCTCTCATACTTTCTGTTTCTCACACTCTCCGTTTCTCTCTGTCTAAGAACATAAGAATTAGGAGCAGGAGTAACCCATTCAGCCCCTCAAGCCTGCCCCGCGATTCAATAAGGTCCTGGCTGATCTTCTGACCTAACTCTAATTACCTGCCCTATCCCCATATCCCCTAATCCCTCTATTTAAAACAAATCTATCAGTCTCAGCCTTGAAAATGTTCAAGGACTGAGCATCCACAGCCTTCTGGGGGAGTGAATTCCATACACTCACTACCCTCTTGAGTGAAGAAATGTTTCCTCAACTCTGTTCTAAAAGGCTGACCCTTCATTTTAAGACTATGACCCCTGGTTATAGATTCTCTTACCAGGGGAAACAGTCCCTCAGTGTCTACTTTATCCAGCCCTTTAAGAATCTTATATGTTTCAATAAGAACCCCCTAATTCTTCTGTACTCTAGAGAATACAGCCCTAGTTTATTCAACCTATCCTCATAGGTCAGTCCCCTCATCCCAGGAACTAACCTAGTGAATCTACGCTGCCCCCCCTCTAAGGCAAGTATGTGCTTTACTAAATAAGGAGACCAAACTACACACAATACTCTATTTGCGGTCTCACCAGAGCCCTATACAGTTGCAGCAAGACTTCCCTACTCTTATACTCTAAACCTTTTGAAATGAACGCTAGCATGCCGTTCCCCTTCTTAGTTGCTTGCTGCACCTGCAAACTAACTTTTTGGGACTGGTGTACAAGGATACCCAAATCCCTTTGAATACTAACACTATCTAACTTCTCCCCGTCTAGAAAATAATCTATTCTTTTATTCTTGCTACCTAGGTGAATAATTTCACACTTGCTAACATTGAATTCCATCTGCCCACTCCCCTAGCCTATCTATATCTTGTTGCAATCTTTTTGCATCATCCTCAGAGCTCACTCTGCTGCCTAGTTTAGTGTCATCCGCGAATTTAGACATGTTACATTCAATGTTCTCATCCAGATCATTGATGTAAATAGTAAATAGCTGAGGCCCAGGCACTGATCCTTGTGGCACTCCACTAGTTACATCCTGACAATTCGAGAATGATCCGTTTATCGCTACTCTCTGCTTTCTACCCGATAGCCACTCTTCTATCCATGTTAATATGTTCCCATTAATCCCGTGGGCCTTAATCTTGAGTAACAGCCTTTTGTGCGGCACCTTGTCAAATGCCTTCCTAAAATCCAAATATCCCACATCTCCTGGTTCCCCCTTATCCAACCTGCTGGATACATCCTCAAAAAACTCTAAACGATTAGTCAAGCATGACTTCCCTGTTGTAAAGCCATGTTGACTCTGCCTAATCTTTTTATGGTCTTCAAGGTATCCCATAACTACGTCTTTTATTAAGGACTCAAGAATTTTCCCTACAACTGATGTCAGACTAACTGGTCTATAGTTTCCCATATTTTCTCTCCCACCCTTCTTAAATAGTGGAGTTACGTTTGCAATCTTCCAATCAATGGGGACTTTTCCAGTATCCAGAGAATTTTGGAAGATTATAGACAAGCCATCCACTATCTCAGTAGCCACCTCCTTTAAACCTCTAGGATGCAGGCCATCAGGTCCAGGGGATTTATCAGTTTTAAGATCCGACAATTTACCTAGAACCATCTCTTTACTAATGTCTAATCTCTGTTAGTCTCACACTGTCTCTCTCACACTCTCTCCATCTTTCTCTCACTCTCTCCGTTTATTTCACTCTCTCTGTCGCTCTCTCACACTCACCCTCTCTCTGACTCTCTCTCTCTCCATCACATCCTCTCTCACACTCTCTCTGTCACATTCTCTATCACTGTCTTTCTTTCACATTGCTCCCCCCCACTGAGTGTGTTCCCCCCCCCCACTGTGTTTCCCCCCCACTGTGTCCCCCTTCCCCCACTGTGTGTACCCCCCCACTGTGTCCTCCTCTCACTGTCCCCGCCTCACTGTGTCCCCCCCCCCCCCCACACTGTTCCCCCCCTCCCCCCCCACCCTAACTGGGTGCCATGTTTCACCCACAAATATACAGTGAATTAACATCATACACTCTGTGAAACGTGATGAAATCTAAAATGAAACGTAATGCAACAAAATCATATCTCTCCCTCGGCTCCCACCCTCACCTCAACCAACGCCCAACAGTCAAACACTGTAGGACATCTGCACAAAAGTTTCTGTATCAGTTTCAAATCTACTGTGTGTACAGTACAGTACAGTACAGAATTGTGAATCCGGTGACGCACTCTGAGACATTTTGACGCGGCGCTGTATACAATGCCAGGATTGTCGCCGAGCTCACTTTCCGAACACAACATAAATGCACATCTCCCTCCCTCCCCGCCCTGGGAGGTGTCTTTGGCCAGAAGAGGGGTAAGGTCCACCTGAAACCCCCTGCCCAGAGAATCACGCGCTCCCTCTCCCCAGCCCAGCGCTGTGCAGCCTACAATGTGAGATGATCGGCAGCGATGTGAGGCCTCGAACTTCACAACCATCGAACTCGGATGCGAGAGGAGAACCAACTGAGCCAGGCTGACGATCTGCCCGATTCTGCACACCAGCACTTTTGTTAGAAGCAGGAGCAGGAGTAGGCCATCCAGCCCATCGAGCCTGCCCCGCCATTCAATCATGGCTGATCTACTCTTAACTCCAGCTACCTGCCTTATCCCCAAACCCCTTAATCCCTTTATAAATGAGAAACCCATCTAACCCAGTCTTGAATATGTTCAAGGACTGAGCATCAACAGCCCTTTGGGGTAAAGAATTCCATACATTCACCACCCTCTGAGTGAAGAAGGTTTTCTCAGCTCAGTGTGAAAGGGCTGACCCTAAATCTTAAGACTGTGACCCCTGGTTTTAGATTCTCCAACCAGGAGAAACAATTTCCCACTATCTACTTTGTCATGCCCCTTAATAATCTTATAGGTTTCTATAAGATCCCCTCTAATGCTTCTGTATTCCAGAGAATATAGGCCTGAATTAATTTTATGATGAGAAACTCAAGGTTGATTTTCTACATACACAAGTAATCATGGTCAGTATTACAGGTAACCTTCTCTCAGTGTAACCACTTTTTCAAACCCTATCTGCTGCTGCCGGCCTCTCCTTCACTTGATTGGTTGTGTTTGGGGTTCGGCCATTTCAGCGGATGGTTATTTGATCTCACAGTGCAGCCTGACTCCAGTGCCAGAGCTGAGGGGAAATGCTGTATTTCCCTTCACTCCTGCATGGACTGGATAAGCTAGGGTTACACGTCTCTGTAAGATTTTAGTTAGGATGCTCTTGAAGGCTTTTAATTGTAACCTGCCTAAATCCATCACATTGTGGCCAACTGGTTACTAAGGCATGGGGTTCTTTGCTTTTCATGGCCAGTTTAGAGGGTTCTGCTAATTAACAATAAGAAGAATCCTTGCAGTTGATAGTAGCGCTTTCCACTTCTTCTAAACGGTGTCTCAAAGTGCTTCACAGAATATATTGTAAAGTGAATTGACTACTTTTTCTGGGAGAAATGCGACAGCCAATTGCGCACAGTGGCGTCCCCACAAACAATCTCTCTCTCCCTCCCTCTCTCTCTCTCTCGTGTATGTGTTAGAAGATTGGTGGGGGTTCAAGCTCCACTTCAGGTCTTGGAATCCACATAGTCTCAACTGACACATTCCTTGGAATTGAAAAATGAATCGGTAAACAGAATTGGCAACATCGACAACTTGAACTTTTATAGCGACCTCCAAGAACGCTTAACAGTGGTGAAGCCAGACTCCAAGCCAGGGAGGGGGGGGGGGGGGTGGTAGTGTGTGAGTTGGCGGGGAGGTTGCCTAAAGAGGGAGGTGTTTAGGCAGGACTTGAAAAGGTGGAGAGCGTGTGCAAGGCGGAGGGATTGAGGGAGAGCATTCGAAAGTTTGGGGGCAAAGTGGCAGAAAATGCAACCCCTGCCAGCGGGGTGGAGGGTGCCAGGGCCGAGCAAGAGGACAGTACCAGTCAAGCGGAGGGAGCCACTGGTTGGTGGATTGGGGAAGAGGAGATCTGAGAGTGGGTGAGTGGATTTGAACACGCGTAGGAGGATCTTGAGATCAATCTATTCAGTGATGGGGAGCCAGCGGAGGTATAACTGGTGAGATAACTGGCACGGAGTTCGGTCCGGGCGACAAGAGTTATGAATCAGTTGGATCTATTGAATGGTGGGGCTGGGGAGACTGACGAGGAGTGTGTTGGGAATAATCCAAGTGGAAGGTGACAGACTTATACGCAAAATGTATGAGCGTTTTGGCTGCATTTGGGATAAAGTCCCAAATGGAGATAGGCAATGAGATAGAAGAAGGCAGCCCTGGACAGGGACTGGTTATGGGGGAGGAAGGACGGCTGGGGGTCGAACCCGATGGTTAGATTGACACACTGGAGGGAGAAGCCCAGCGAGGTTGAGGAGTTTAGAACCATGGGGGTGAAAATGTTGATGGGAGCCAAGGAATATGACTTCCGTCTTGTTCATGCTCAGCTGCTGGAAGTTTACACTCATCCACGCCTTGATTTCTGCCAGACAAGCTGATAGTACATCAGCGCAAACACACAATACAACAATACCTACATTTGATATAGTGATGCAGTGTCTCATCACATCTTCTAGATGTCGATGTCTCAAACACCAGAGAATCGTATCTATCCCCCACACGTACACACACAGAGCTGCACTCACACACACACACATACACAGAGCTACACTCATACACACACAGAGTGACACACACACACACACAGCTACACTCACACACACACAGAGCTACACTCACACACACACAGAGCTACAGTCACACACACACACACAGTTACACTCACACACACACAGAGTTACACTCACACACACACAGAGTTACACTCACACACACAGTTACACACAGCTACACAAACACACACACACTGAGCTACACTCACTCTCACTCACGTACACAAACAGCAACAACAACATTGCCCTTGTATAGACAGAGCCTCACGTCAGGAGGACATCCCGAGGCGCTGGTCAGTCAGTGTGTCAAACCTGAGCTGGGGGGGTGGGGGGTGGGGGTGGGGAGGGGTGACTGTCCCTCACACTCTCTTTTCACTCCCCCACCTCACACTCTCTCTCTACCCCAGCCCTCTCTCTCACTCCCCCCTCTCTCTCTCACCCCCCCACTCCACCAGTCTCTCTCCTGTTATTTACCAGAGGTACCAACCTCTCACTCACTGCCATAACCCCCACCCCCCCACTGCACACCACCCTCTGCACACCTCCCTGATTAGTCACTCTCTGGCAGACTCTCCTCTAATCATTAATAGGCTGACATCATCATCATAATAATAAAATAATAATAATAATAACCCTGGCATTTGATACGGCACGTTTACAGACTATACTGTGAAGTGAATTGAATGTGTATCTAAAAACAGAAATTACTGGGGAAACTTGGCAGGTCAGGCAGCATCCATGGAGAAAGGAAAAAGAGTCAACGTTTCGGGTCTATGACTCTTTTTCCTCTCTCCATGGATGCTGCCTGACCCGCTGAGGTTCCCCAGCAACTTCTGTTTTTGTTTCAGATTCCCAGCATCTGTAGTATTTTGTGTTTTGTGACCGTGTATTTATATTTGTGGGCGAAACCACAGCAGCCAATGGTGCACAGCAGCGTCCCCCCCCCCACAAACAGCAGCGTCCCCCCCCCCACAAACAGCAGCGTCCCCCCCCCACAAACAGCAGCGTCCCCCCCCCCACAAACAGCAGCGTCCCCCCCCCACAAACAGCAGCGTCCCCCCCCCACAAACAGCAGCGTCCCCCCCCCACAAACAGCAGCGTCCCCCCCCCCCCCCACAAACAGCAGCGTCCCCCCCCCACAAACAGCAGCGTCCCCCCCCCACAAACAGCAGCGTCCCCCCCCACACAAACAGCAGCGTCCCCCCCCCCACAAACAGCAGCGTCCCCCCCCCCACAAACAGCCGAGAGTCGAGCGACTAATTTATTATATATTTTCAAAGGAATTGTTACGTTGGAAAGGCTGCCCGCCAGTCTACTAACGAATGAGTTCCTCCTTCCTGCCAGATACACAGAGGCTGTGGAAACTCGTCCAGCATTGTGCCCAGCTGACAATCGAACCCAGGTCTCTCGCTTGCGAGGTGTGCGCTCTAACCGTTGAGTTTCAGAATTCCTTAAGAGATTGGTGGAGCTCCTGTAGCTCAGCGGTTAGAGCACTTGCCTTACAAACGTGAGACCTGTGTTCGACGCCAGGCGGGTCAGAGTGAAACCTTGGGCAAGTTTCCTTACTCCACACACACACACACACACACACACACACACACACACACACAACACATACACACATATTCCTGTGAAGCGCTTTGAGATATCTAGAAGACGTGAAAAGTGCTATAGCAAATGCACCAATTATTATTAGTATTTTGATGTTGCATTAATTCTTATGTTTCCCAGTTAGTGATGTATCACGTTTTCTTATGGCTTCCCATGTCACAATTAACAATACATCACATCTGACACTTTATTATTATCATTTGAATTTACATCAAATCTCCCCTTTGGTTGCCCCATTTATTTACAGGGACACAGTCACTACACTCTAGAGTAGTGGTTCCCAACCTCGGGTCCCAACCCAAATCGGGGTTGCGGGGGTCCTCAGTTGGGTCGCGAAGGGTCATCAGAATGTTTTGTTGTTGCTTTTTTTAATGTTCAAAATGCTTTTTTCAGGTGGAGGTTGAGACACACACACACGCACGCGCACACACACACACACACACACACACACACACACACAGTGTAATGATATGTCATTTTCCTTGTTTATTACGTGTAACCAAAAGACTCCAAGGATATTTCACCGCGTCCACCAGCTGTTGCCTGAACTGAGTTTGGGTCACAGCGTAAATGCAGGTATTTGTGCAGGTCCCCATGAGCTGCAGGATGTAGGCGCTTTCCTGCGTGATGTACACAGGATCCTCGGGACCCGTGTAAGTGTATGTCTTTGTAATCCTCCAGTAGAAGAAAAACACCACCTGAGTCAGCCAGAGAGACACGAAGCTGCCGGTGATACTGAAGAGCAAGACGATAGATCTTTTGCGGTTTTCTATCTCTGGGTCCTTCTGCTTCTCCCTTCTGTTGTGCCCTCTGAGCCCTCGGCGTACCCTACTGGCCAAAACAATGGACCTGATGGTCAGAGCATTCAGCAGGACAATCAGACAGAAGGGAAGCAAGGGGGTGAAGATAACATGGAACCATTCAAAAGCTGTCCACGACAGTGACGTGTAATAACTTGCCATCAATTGACACATCCAGGGGATATTGTTGCTGATGTACATTGGCTCGTGGGCGAAGAGCCAGGGTATGTTCTTAACACCGATTAGCAAAGACACCGCGGTTATCACAAGGGCTGCAGATCTCTGGCAACAAAATCTAACTTTGAACTTTGGGCAACAAATGGCCACAAATCGATCGAACGTGAAAGCCACGGTGAGCCAGACAGAGCTGTCTGTGGTGGCGTAAATCAGAGCCACTCTGAGTGTGCAAACGGGGGTGATGTACAGAAAGCTGCGTGGGAAGTACAGCCCTCCGACGCGATTCAATATCACGTCTATTATCAGCACCAGGAAATCCGCTGCCGCCATGGCCACCAGATAGCGGGTGACACACCGGGATAGACCACACCTCCCCCGGGATAGGATGGCCATTGCTAACAAGTTGACTAGAAAACAAAACAGATTGTTTGACAG
The DNA here is from genome assembly GCA_035084275.1 of Hydrolagus colliei. Taxonomy (NCBI): domain Eukaryota; kingdom Metazoa; phylum Chordata; class Chondrichthyes; order Chimaeriformes; family Chimaeridae; genus Hydrolagus; species Hydrolagus colliei. The sequence continues at coordinate 733,608 of CM068774.1, read as the reverse complement.
TCAAAAGTATTGATAAATACATCCCTATCCCCTTGTGGAAACATCTTGGAACCGAGTAAAGATTGGGAAAGGTTTACACAAACAACAACAACAAAATTACATTTGTATACAGCGTTTCACGTCAGGAGGACGTCCCAAGGCACTGGACAGTCACTGCTTCAGACAAAGCAATTTATCAGAATATACAATTTCTTGAGGCAGACAACAGATCAATCATAGTCCACCATTAATGGGGAAATTACACGTTTAAGCGACATGAAATGAGAACTGTATGGAGGCTTTGCATTTCGTTCCTGGAGCTGCTATCTTTTTGATGTGCACGTTCGCTCATGGACATTAAAGTCTCTGCAGTAATGTATTAACAAGTGAGAGTTTCTCTCAGTGCCTCGATCAAACAATTGTCCTGAGACAAAAAAATGTTCAACCAATTAATGGCAGCTCCAAACTCTATCACCCGAAGCATTGCAAGGCTCAACGTGCTCCTAATTGCCGAACAGATTAATTTGGATGAGACGTTAAGGATTATAGACGTTTTGATGATTATGAGATGTTAAGTGCTGTAGCTCAGTGGGTAGAGTGTTTGCCTTACAAGCAAGAGACCTGGGTTCAATTCCAAGTAGGGTGAAACCTTGGGCAAGTTCCCTTACTCCACACGCCTGATAATCCCTCAAAAAAACACAAAAATAAATTGGTCATTTCAATCCACGACTGTTTATGGGACGTTGCTGTGCGTAATTGACTTTTTGCCCACAAATATACAGTCAATTCACTTTACAGTATATTCTGTGACTTTGAGACAGTCTAGAAGACATGAAAAATGCTATATCAAATGCAATATTATTGTTATAATCATAATAATGCCTTGTATTATTATTTATTATTATGTTCTGATTTGTTTGTGAGGGGAGAAATTCAGTATCACCCAACTCACTGTTGTCAGTCCGACCTTGTACCTCTCTGTTCATTTAGTGTCATATGAAATGGACTCTTGAGTATCCTGCTCACTTGTCATTCCCCAGCTAGCTCACACCATTCAGTCTCACCCTCTCCTTTAAATTTCTCCCAGGGCTCCCACTGTTCTCCCTCTGTGAATGTTTCAAAGCCGACAACCTGGTCACCCTTTCTATTGAGCAGAAACCACTGGCTTCATGTCCCCCACCTTGCTTGCCCCACCATCGGCACCAATCTGTCACCACCCTCCGGATTTCCATTCTGGATCCACCTGCTTCAAGGTCCACTTCTTTTCATACACTCTTCACAAATTTCTCGCTCGCCCCCCCCATCGCCAACTCAGGTGTGAACCCTGGAATCTCCTGAGGCTTGTGACATCTTCCCAATGTAAAATAATCCATATAAATATAAATTTGTATTGGTTTGTATAATTTAATTGGAAAACAAGTTCAAGAGGCTTTATGGACCACAACAGGTCTAATGTGCCCAGAGATGAACCCACTCTACAGTATTGTGCTTAGACACACGTATGTTAATTTTCACAGAGGAATGTCCCACAAACAGCCACAATATGGAGTGAGTGTCCAATTCTATTTGTTGGATTATTGAACAGGAACCAAGAGAGGGGAAATTTCCTTCTGTTGTCATTCAGTGCCACTGGATCTATAACGTCCACTTGAATAGGCTGACGGGACCTTGTTTTAACATTTGATCCCATAACACCTCCAGCACCCCTCATTCCACACCTCCCCCACCACCCCCAACACAAACACACAACTCTGAATTAGAATGTCAGTATGTCTTTGTCACCTCTTGTTTGGACTACGCAAATGCCCTCCTCGCTGGTCTCCTCTCCACCACAATCCCTAAAATCCAGCTCATTCAGAACTCTGCTGCCTGGATTCTCACCCGCACCAAACTTCACTCCCCTACTACCCCAATCCTTGCCAGATTTAATGGCTCCCTGTCCAGGAGAGGATCCATTTCAAGATCCTCACTCTTGACTTCAAATCTCTCCACAACTCTGCACCCCCTACCTCTCAGACCTCCTGACTCCCCAACACAGCACCCATTGGCTTCGCTCCTCTGGTTCTGGTCTCCTCCTTGTCCCCCGAATCCTCTGTCCCACCCTTGGTGGCCGTGCCTTCAGCAGCTACACCCTGAAGCTCAGGAACTCCCTTCATCACTCCCTTCGCATCACTCCCTCTCTTCCCAGTTTCAGTTCGTGGCTAAAGACCTTTCTGTTTGACCGGTCGTTTGGTCACCTTTTCCCCCTGCCCATCGCTCAGGCCTGGGATCCGTTACTGTGAAGCGCTCTGAGACGCCGTCTGGTGGAGGGCGCTATATAAATCAAAGTTGTTGCTGTTGTTATAAGGCTGATACTCATTGACTACATGGATTCCAGGTCCTGATGTATCATGTAGGACTTTAACTGACAAAGTTCTGAGTCAAGAGAACTCCAAACTGAGCTGATCTGACACATTGGATCATTGGAGGTGTTAGCTTCCAATGAGATGATAAACCTGTTTGTCTGTTCTGGTGGGTGTTAAGGATCCCATGTCACTGTTGGTCAACAGAATCAATTTTCTCCCTCTAGGTTTCCTGGTTGACAATCCCCCAGATAAAACCGGACTATTCACTGATCGTGGCTGTGTTAGGGAGATGCTCATTTGTGTAAATTGGTTGCTGCGTGTTCTTACAAGTATCTAGTCACTGCAATTCACAAATAAATCACATTGAGAAGCTCGTTCAATCAAATCAATCAATCAAATCAATCAATCAAAACTTACATTTATATAGCGCCTTTCACGTCAAGAGGACGTCCCAAGGCGCTGTACAGTCGGGTAGGGACAAGAGCAGGGGGTGAGGGGTTGGGGCAGGATGAAAAAAAGTAGGAAAATCAACTGTATATTTGTGGGTGAAACGTGGCAGCCAATTGCGCACAGCAGTGTCCCACAAACAGTTGTGGAAATGGGGCCAGGAGAGAAAGGGTGAAAATAGGGTAAGGGGGGAGAGAGAGGGAGCGGTGGGGTGGGGGAGGAAGACTGGGGAGCAAGTGATATATATAGATCTTTGTCTATATGTAGACAAACAGGTTATCAATCAAGTCCAACAGATTAAGGATATTTTTGCAATTGATAGATCTTCACACTTTTACTAGATGTTGTTACTATCTTACCAGGCACGCCAATGGCTGCAAGAATAGGATAGCAAATCGCAAACACACGACCTTCTGTTGGTTTGTGCATATCCAGAGTTGTTTGTCCCCATACAGCCGTGCTGTGTGACAATCTGTGAGAAAGTCAGAGGCTGTTTTATTTGTACGAGAGTAAAACCTCCCGGGATATTAAACACTTGCATCATCATGCTATCAGTTGCAGTCTTTCAACAACAACAAATTTACATTTAAGTAGAGCCTTTCATGGTGGGTGGACATCCCAAGGAGCCGGACATTCTAGGGACCTGAAACCAACTTTGTGTTTGAACCTGTTTTTCTAAAGAATAAAATAAATAAGGTAGCGGTAAACCTCCTGGGGTGCCTTTCCAAGTTGAATTGTGCCTTTTTTTTTTGAATGATTATCATCAGGAGTGGAGAATAAGGCATCTTGCCCAAGGTTTCGCTGTGGCCTGGAATTAGAATCATAGAATCATAGAATTTTATGGCACAAAAGGAGGCCATTCGGCCCATTTAGTCTGTGCCAGCTCTTTGAAAAGAGCAACTCAATCCCACTGCCCAGCTCTCTCCCCATAACCTAACAGACCTGTTCTCCCTAAATAAAGATCTCATTCTCTTTTAAAAGCTGTTATCGAATCGGCCTCCACCACCTTTTCAGGCAATGGATTCCAGATTCCAACAACCCGCTGAGTGAGTGAAAACATTTCTCCTCAGCTCCCCTCTGCTTCATTTTGAAACTATTTTAAATCTGTGACCACGAGTCACCGGTTCACCCACCAGTGGAAATAGTTTTTCCTTATTCACTCTGTCGAATCCCCTCATGACTTTATAAACCTCTATTAGGTCTCCTCTCGGCCTTCTCTGTTCTAGAGAGAATAAACCCAGCCTGTCTAGCCTTTCCCCATAACTGAAGTCCCTCAATCCTGGTACCATTCCAGTAAACCTTCTTTGCACCCTTTCCAATGCCTTAACATCCTTTCTATAGTGTGGTGACCAGAATTGGACAGAGTACTCCAGCTGAGGCCTAACCAAAGTTTTATAGAGTTTAGTCAGCACTTCTGGACCTTTGTATTCTATACCCCTATTTATAAAGCCTAGTATCCCATATGACTTCTTAACGGCTTTGTCTACCTGTCCTGCCACCTTCAATGAGTCACTAACACAAATCCCCAGGTCTCTCTGTTCGCTCACACCCCTTAAAATTGTACTATCTAGCCTATATTGCCTCCTTGCCTCATTTCTTCTTCCAAAATGTTTCACCTCACACTTCTCTGCATTAATCTTCATCTGCCATGTGTCTGCCCACTTTACCATTTTATCTATATCTTCTTGCAGATGGTTACTATCCTCCTCACTATTTACTATTCTCCCTAACTTAGTGTCATCTGCAAACCTGGAAACTGTGCTCCCTGCACCCAAGTCCAGATCATTAATATATATTAAAAAGAGCAATGGTCCCAATACCGATCGCTGGGGGGCGCCACTGCACACTTCCCTCCAGTCTGAAAAGCAGCTGCTCACCACAACTCTCTGCTTTCTGTCTCACAGCCAGTTGTGGATCCACACTGCCACTGTCCCTTTAACACAGTGGGCCTCCACTTTCCATATAGTTGATCAAAATACACAAGCTTTGCATTTGGAACCAAGAACGTGAGTGACTAAGCTAAGCTGACAGTAGATGGCATCCTCTCAAATGAAAAGAAAAAAAATCCTGTAGAGACTGGAATTCAGAAATAAAAACAGACCCCACTTTTGGTTGTCTATCACCTCCCGGCCATCTCTTTTTGGCTTCCACCCCCAGCTCGCGTACCCAGCTGGCAGGATGGAGTGCTTTTGATGTTCTGCTGATGGGAGAGGGGTCGTGTCGTCGAAAGTTAGTACTAATAATTAAACAATTATTATTGAATTGAATAATTACTAAGTGGTCAAAACATGGCAGCCAATTCTCCACAGTTGTGTCCCACAAACAATTTTTTTGTCAACCTCCATGGTCACTCACTTGACCTTACCAGAGTGTAGGGTTAGAGATACTAAATGTCTGATTGGCAATGGTGGGGTAGGAAATAGAGGGGACCTGAAGCAGCCAGTGTCTGCTGACCCGAGAGGCTGTTATGGGTTTAGGAGGTGGGAGAGGTGGGGGGAGCAAGGCTGTGGAGGGCTTTGATGGTGAGAACAAAGGTTTTGTCCTGGATTCCCTGAGGGATGGGGAGCCAGTGAAGCTGGGCAAGAACAGGGTGATTAAACATGGGTGGAATCTGTGTACATAGATCAACAGGGGGGGGTGGGAGGGGGGGGGGTATCTTTCTGCCATGAAGATAAATTGTCTGTCGATATTACACCAGTCTGTGAGTTGTAAACACTGAAAACAGCAGGATTGCCAATCATTGTCCATCAAAAGGAAATTGACAATGTCAACAATTTATGAGATCGAAGCAATTCACTGCCCTGTGCCCGGCGATGGTTCACCAACCATCTGGGATGTCATTCTAATTTACTCTCAATTTTTATTGCTGCCACTTTTGTAACTCACGACATGTTTCCGGAACTGATTTCCTTGCTTTCAATTTCACCCCCTCCCCACCAATTACATTTGAGATCCATTTGCATTTTAATTTGGGAGGATGTCGCCAACTACTTCACAGGATATGGCTGTATCCGTTATTTTAAGGGTATTGTGGGGTCCTGTAGCTTAGTCGTTAGAGCACTTGCCTCACAAACGAGAGACTGTACGGTGGGTTCAGTGGCAGAGCGAAACATTGGGTAAGTTTCTTTTCTCCGCATACATATACACATATACACACACACACATACACACAAACACACACACACACACACAACTAGCAGTAAGTAGGAACTGAGCTGTTAGTTAATTGGCAGATCGCTTTTCCGGGTTAATTAATAATTCCTGTAAAAATCAATTTGGGCAAAGAATCCACGACTGTTTGTGGGGGGACGCTGCTGTGCGGAATTGCCATTTCTCCCACAGAATATACAGTTAATCCACTTTACAGTATATTCTGTGAAGCGCTTTGATATGTCTAGATATTTGCTGGTAAAAGCAAAGTGACTCAATCCATCGGCAAAAACTACAATTTTTACTGGACAATACCCTGCTAATAGTAATTAAATGAATGATCTACTTTAACAGTATATCTGTCCAGGACATGAGGCACAATTTATCTTTTAATTGTCAGCTGTGGAGCCTATACAATCCATCTAAATACACAATCTTTGGACGCGGAAGAAAGAACGTGAGTGACTAAGCTAAGCTGACGGTAGATGACATCTTCGAACAAAAGGAAACAAATCCTGTAGAGGCTGGAATTCTGAAATAAAAACAGACCCCACTTTTGGTTGTCTATCACCTCCCAGTCATCTCTTTTTGGCATCCACCCCCAGCTCGAGTACCCAGCTGGCAGGATGGAATGCTTTTGATGGGAGAGGGATCGTGTAAATGTAAACTGTGTCATGTTACCCTTCGTGTGGAGACCTGTAGCTCAATGGTTGGATCACTTGCCTCACAAGCAAGAGACTTGATTCAATTCCATGCAGAGTGAAACCTTGGGCAAGTTTCCTTACTCCACACAACTAATAATAATTCCTCCCAAAAAAAATGGTTTTGTGGACACGACTGTGGAGAATTGGCTGCCGTGTTTTGACCACTTATGTACAGTCAATTCACTTTACAATATATTCTCTGAAGCACTTTAAGACATCTAGAAGAAGACGCAAAGATCAAAATGCATGGATTATTATTATTATGTGGGGCAAGGTCTCAGAAAGCAAAACAGAGGACCTTGTTTAGTTTGTAGATGTAGATTAGTATGTAGATGTTGAAAATTTGGGGGCGAAGGACAGAGCCCTGGAGGGCCAAATCTCATCAGTTCTGGCTCCAATGGCTCATTGTATGGATCGACTTGAAGGTCCTCACATTCATGTTCAAATCCATTTACTCCTTGGCACCTCGCTACCTCTCCAACCTCCTCACTTGTAATCTTATAGAAATCAATAAGTTTATTAGGGGGCAAGACAGAGCAGACAGAGGGGAGACTTTTTCTCCTGGTTGGAGAAACTCTAACTAGGAGTCACAATTTTAAGATTAGGGGTCAGCCTTTTCGCACAGCGTCAAGGAACAACTTCTTCACTCGGAATTCTCTACCCCAAAAGGCTGTAGATACTCAGTCCTTGAACATATTCAAGACTGAAATTGATCGATTCCTTATGGACAAAAGGAATAAGGGATATGGGGATAAAATCATAAGACAATAAGAATTAGGAGCAGGAGTACGCCATTCGGCCCTTCAAGCCTGCTCCACCATTTGATTAGATCATGGCTGATCTTCTGACCTGACTCTAATTACCTTCCCTATCCCCATATCCCCTGTCCCTCTATCTTAAATTTATTTTTATCAGTCTCAGCCTTGAAAATGTTCAGGGACTGACCGTCTACAACCTTCTGGGGTAATAAATTCCATAAACTCACTACCCTCTGAGTGAAGAAATGTTTCCTCAACTCTGTTCTAAAAGGCTGACCCTTAATTCTATGATTATGACCCCTGGTTATAGATTCTCCCACCAGGGGAAACAGTCCCTCGGTGTCTACTTTATCCAGCCCTTTAAGAATCTTATATGTTTCAATAAGACATAAATACAGCAACCAATTGCGCACAGCGGCGTCCCACAAACATTCATGGATTGAGTGACCAAATTATTATTGGGTTTTTTCAGATGTGTGGAGTAAGGAATCTGACCTGGAATTGAACCCAGGTCTCTCGCTTGTGGAACATGTGCTCTAACCACTGAGCTGCAGGCCTCCACTGTAGGACCATACTTTTTCAGAGACTATTGTTGACTTCATCTCTTAATTTGTCATGGAAGATCTACCACGATACTTCATCTGGGAAACTTCCCTCACCAAAGCCTGCTCCGAAACTCTCATTTTGCTGAACAGAAGTGTAATTAAAAAAATAATTTCAGGAAGCTGGGTCTAAAAATAGGCTCAGGAACACACAAACATAGGGACCCACAGCGAGGCGAATAGACTGTTGATAGACAAACTCTCATCTCCAATTCTAATAAAGTTTCCATTTCATTTTACTCAGCAACTCGTAATTCTGTGAAGCTTAACAACAACAGAATTACACTTGTATAGCACCTTTCATGTGGGCAGATGCTGCAAGATGCTAATGGTCACTTTAAGTAGGTCCAGTGTATGTATTTTCACACTTTGTGTGAAGAAAGCTTCTTGTATGCTACACTACTATAAAGCACAGAACTATAAATACATAGACCATTTGGCCTATTGTGTTTCTGCTGCCTCCTTTCAAAGCAATCTTTTCATTCTCCTGCCCTTACACATTCCTTTCCTCTTGCATAATAATAATAATTCTACTTGATATGGAGCATTTCACGTCTTCTAGACGTCTCAAAGCACTTCACAGAATATACTATAAAGTGAATTCACTGTATGTCTGTGGGCCAAACGCAGCAGCCAATTGCGCACAGCAGTGTTGCACAAAAAGTCATGGGGTGTTATGACCAAATTATTTCTTTTGAGGGATTATTATCAGGTGTGTGGAATCTGGAAGGTTTCCGTCTGTCCTGGAACTGAACACTGGTGTCTCGCTTGTGAGGCGAGTGCTCTAACCACTGAGCTACAGAACTACACCACAGGCATCCGACTTTCTAGGGATTATGGTTGACTACATCTCTTAGTTTGTGATGGAACACTTACCATTATTTGTCATCTGGGAAACTTCACTCACCAAAGTTTGCTGCAAAACTTACATTTTGCTGAACAGAAGTGTAACTGAAATTAAAATATGTGTATAGAGAGAGAGAAATAGAATGTTCAGGAAGCTGGGTCTAAAAATAGAATCAGGAACACGCAAACATAGGGACCCACAGCCGAGCGGCAGATCATCATTGCCCGTAACAACTCGCATTCAGGCAGCGTCCTTCGAGCCGGACAGTGTCTGCGAGCGCTTAACATTAGCAGAGCCCAATGCCGAGCCAGGGGGAAGGGGGAAGGTGACCATAGGGACGGTCGATGAGGAAGGTTTTCAAGTGCGACAAACAAACAAACAAACAAACAAAACTTACATTTATATAGCGCCTTTCACGTCGAGAGGACATCCCAAGGCGCTGTACAGTCAGGTAGGACAAGAGCAGGGGGGGAAGGATCAGGGCAGGATGAAGAATAGTAGGAAAAGTAACTGTATATTAGTGGGCGAAACGCGGCAGCCAAATTGCGCACAGCAGTGTCCCACAATCAGTCACGGAAGTGGGACTAGGGGCAAAAGGGGGTAAAGAAGCAAAAGGGGAGGGGTCGAGGCAGGGGGAAGAAAAGCAGGAAAGTCGACTGTATACTTGTGGGCGAAACGAAAGGGGGCACAGGGAGAGAGTTCCACCATCTGGGGCATTGTGTTACACTAACTGATCAACATCCGCGCTCTTCAGCTCCATGTTCTGGAACCACCATTGGCCGACATGAATTATTCTGATTGACGCAGCTCACTTCACTGCTCACCACATGTTCTGTACTTTCATACAAAATATTGTCACAAGACTCACATAGTACAGTTACAGCTACTAACAGCAGCGTGGTCAGCAGGATGATGAACACCAGGCAAACATATATGTTGCGATGGGATGGAACTTGTTTTCCAGACTGTGCTCCCGGGTCAGTGGAGCCTGTAACATGGAGGTTTACAATAAGCTCTTTTGATAAGTATTAGTGAACATGCAGTGAATAACCAAATCAATTAGAATGTAGTAGACATAAGGATGCCATGTGGTTTGGTACACAACAACAACAACAAAATTACAAGTTTTTAGCGCCTTCCGTCGCGAGGACACACAGACGCACACAGTTGAAGATTGAAACACTGAGATAGGCTTGTACTGGAACGTGCCAGAGACTGTGTTTAATTCTCGAGCAGCCATAGAACCACACTGCAAGTTCTTTGACCAATCTCTTCGGTCGTATCTTTCCTGCTTACTGAAACATGCACCCGACAGGCAAGGGCTGTCAGACATTGCTTAGGCACATCTTGTTAAGATTTATTTTATGTTTAGAATCATGATTTAGGACGAATCTTGTTAAGACAGTATTTTAATTGCCATTTAAGTGCGATGAGTGTTGATAATGCCTTGGGTAACTGTCACACATGCTTACATCCTGACATGGCAAGTAATTTGATGTGTCCCAATGGCTTGTGCTTGAGCTACTTTTGTGTACACGTTTTGCTGCACAAAATAATAATAATAATAATAATCCTTGCATTTGATATCCTTGCATTTATGGAGTGGAGTCCTGTAGCTCAGTGGTTAGAGCACTCGCCTTATAAGCGTGAGACCTGTGCTTGAATCCGAGCAGTGCGAAACCTTTGGCAAGTTTCCTTACTTTACACGCCTAATAATAATCCCTCAAAAAAACTAGAACAGATTGGTCATTGCAATCCACAATTGTTTGTGGGACATGCTGTGTGCAATTGGTTGCCACATTTCACCCACACATATACAGTCAATTCACTTTACAGTATATTGTGTGAAGCGCTTTGGGACGTCTAGGAGACATGAAAGATCAAAGTCTATATCAAATGCTAGGATTATTATTATATAATGCTTTTCACATCTTCTAGATGTCTCAAAGAGTTTCACAGAATATACTGTGAAGTGAAGTGATGGTATATATGTGAGCGAAATGCCAATTATGCCACATCAGTGTCCCACAAACAGTGGGAGATTCAAGTGACCAAATTGTCATTTATTTGGAGGGATTATTATAGGAAGGTCTCTGGTTTCTGTTCAATACCTCAAGGCAATGTGAGGTTCCATTGGCTTTAGTATCCCTCTTCTTGAGAGCGGATATCAAACAAACATTGGAGGGATATCAAACTGTACGGACATAAACCAAAACAAAAAGCGCTGTATCAAATGAAAGGATTATTATTATATTATTAACTAGAGGACAGGAGAGATATTTGGAAAATCAAGCCAACATTCTCTTCAAACAACTGTTTGTAGGACACCACTGTAAGCAATTGGATTCTACACATTGATCAACACTTATTCTGTGAAGCCATTTGAGACGCCTGGAAGTGTGAAATTGCTAAACGCAAGGTTTATATTATTACTCAAGATAAAAATGAACTTAATGGTCAAAGACTTGAAATGGACAAACAAATCTTAGAAAATGAATGAAGTTTGAGAAATTTATACGATGCGGCTTTGAGCATAATTGGAATACAATTTACAATTTTGATCTGCCTATGACAGGAATCATAGAATTGGAGTGATTACAGTACAGATAATACTTGAAAAATAATGCCTTTTTTTAAAGAAAGAGAGAGGATTGAAAGGCAATTTAGCCCATTATGCAGCCCATTAGAGGTGTATAACACTCAGATGTATAATAAACATATTACTGTAAATACGGAAGGACCACAACAAGGGAAATTGTGTAAAAAGTCTCTTTTTTGTCAAATTGAGACTTCTTAGCATGGGGATATCAATGCAGTATAAGAATAAATAAATCATCCTCACATTTGTTATAGCGCCTTATCACGTCTTCAAGACATCTCAAAGCGCTTCAGAGGATAAAACTGTAATGCAAATTGACTGCCCCACGTAGAACATTCTGACCATTGAGTTACAACAACAACAACAACAACATTATGGTTGTATAGCACCATTCATGGATTGAGTGACCAAATTGTAATGATTACTTTTCAAATGGGGAAATTGCTGTCCCAGGATCTTTAACGTACACTCGAACAATCAGATGGAGAGGGGAGTGAGGTTTCACATCTCATCTGAAGGACAGTAAGTCGATATTGCAACTGATGGCACTATAAAGATATTTTGCTCACGCTATACAGGTATATATATATTTCGCCCAGTATTTTCTGTGAAACGTTTGAGATGTCTAGAAAACGTGAAAAGCGGTATATCAAATGCAAGGATTATTATTAATCTTAATATTATAGTGAAGGGTCCAATAATTGAATCCAGTTAATGGCTTACTTGGCTTCCTGGCTGTCTTTCTTGGTCCACTTCTTTGTTTTTGAAGGAAATCAATGTTGGTATTTTCATAGAGATTATTGTGTTCCATGTTCTCTACTGGGGAGCATCAAGGGAAGTGAAGGCAAGTCCACTTTGACACATCACCCAGTATCTTTTGCTGCGATCATCATTGGTGATCTTTAATCACAAATAGGACTATTTTGATCGTGGCTGTTAAATTTTTTAAAATATTTGTGAAGTCCAGCAGCTCAGTGCATAGAGCAAGCAAGAAACCTGGGTTTGATTCCCGTCAGGGCGAAATGTTGGACAAATTTCCTTACTCCACATGTTCCTAGTAGTAAGCAGGAATCTGGTTGCTAGTCGATTGGAGGGTCGATTTCTGGGGATAATAATTACTCAAAAATACTCAAGTAATAATTATTTGATCACTCAATCCATGACTGTTTGTGGGACACCACCACGTGCAACTGGCTACGAAGTTTCGCCCACAAATAAACCGTCACTTTACCGTCACAGTATATTCTGTGAAATGCTTTGAGGTGCCTAGAAGATGTGAAATTTGCTATATGTGATGCAAGGATTATCATGCTTGTAAATACTTGGAAACTGCAATCTAGCTTATTGCTAATGTTACGAAATCTGAAGTTGATGTTTTGGGCAGCTTCCTCAAATATGATCTCACAAAAATGTTGGTGAAAACAGAACTGCTTCTCACAACAGTTTGCAATTCTAATTTTAGCCTGCAGCTCACATCGGAAGGATATCCTACCCAAGAATGTTGGAAAAGAAAGGGCTGACGCGTGGTGGGGAGTGGGAGGGTGACTGAAAGCACAATCTTTTGTGATTCTATTAAACAAAAGAGATCCCAAAACACTCCACTGATAACATTGTCTCAGATTGCTGATGTTCCAGGTACCCCACCCACTGGGTTTTATCTGTCAATGAACTACATGGTTCGAGTCCAATTATATTAGAGTGCTCAGTGGTTAGAGCACTCACATTGCAAGAGATAGACCTGAGTTCAATCTGCAATGTGGCTTCCTTGCAGCCCATTCTGCGGGGACAGCCATGGTCAAAGTCTCTAACGATATTCTAAACATCTGCGTTCAGTATTCTCTCTGCTTCCTTATCCTCCTCAACCTCTCTGCTGCCTTTGACACTGTTGACCATCCGGTGGGGTGCTTGGAGGATCCCAATATAATTAGGCAAAGTCAATATGGCTTTATGAAAGGAAAGTCATGCTTGACAAATCTTTCAGATTTTTTGGAGAATGTATCAAGTAGATTAGATAGGGGGGAATCAGTAGATGTAGTGTATTTGGATATCCAAAAGGCATTCGATAAGGTGCCGCACAAAAGGTTGATCCAAAAGATAGGGGCCCATGGAAAGGTGGATTGGCGTCTCAGAGCGCTTAACCAGCTACATATGGGAATTTCAGTGTCTAGCACAGGATGTGCATTATCACACTCTTTCTCTTGCTCTCTTTCTCTCTCTCGCTCTCTTTCTCTCTCTCTCGTTCTCCTCGGAGGGATACATCTGCTTACTAATCCTAGAGATTACTTGGCACAGGTTGGCAAGAGCTAAGGCTTGGGAGCCCTTGACTGTACATTGGAGAAACTGCTGGATCTAACCGGTTAAAACTGCTTAACGTTTGAGAGCACTATCTATCAAGCTGCCCACTGTTCGTTCAGCTGGGACCATCCTAATCCTTAGGGCTTTGGGGCAATGTAACACAATTTACATTTGTGAAGCATCTTTCGCATTTGGAAGATATATCAAAGTACATTCAGAGTGTTGTGTGGGCACACAAGCTGGGGTGGGGAAGGGATGAATGTGGTGCAGTTGGATAGATGTCCCAGGAGAGTCAACAATGAGCCAGTCTGGTCTGTGATCAACAGTCCTGTACAGTACTGTAGCCTGATACCAAACCTAGACTAAAGACCACAGAACAGGGTTGAAGGTAGATTTGAAGAATTATAGAACTATCCATTGTCTCTGCCTGCTCTCATCTCAGAGTCACAAGTTTGTGAACTCAGGCCCATGTCAGACTTAGAATCACAACTGACACTGCAAAGCAGCACTGTTGGTACACAAACTACACTGAGTCACTACACTTTACAGTGTATCCTGTGAAGTGCTGAGCGATGTCTTCCAATGCGATAAGCTGGTATTTCATATGGAAGTTTTTAGTTTAAAAAAAATTATTATTATTATAAGAATGATTGTGACCGAGATACTCATTTAACAATGCAGCATAGAATTTATCTCCTTTGTCTTAGACATGAGACTTAGGCATGAGTGGTGCTCCGTGAATATAATTTTGTTGCTTTTGTTATTGTTTGTCCTCTGTAATAGTCCCTCCCAATTCCCCTCCCCTCTAAAATTGGTTAATGCCCTTCCTCACAGTACCAGTTTACCTTGGTCCCAGCCCTGTTCAGGTGTAACCCATCCACCTTGAAAATGTTCCACCTGCCCCAGAACTGGATGCAATTATGCAGGACCCAGAATCCCTCCTTTCTACACCATTTCTCCAGTCAATGCATTAATGTCCTTGATCCTGCTGTGTTGACATTCACTTGCACATGTCACTGGGAGTAATTAAGAGATCATGAACCTGGAGGTCCCATACTTTAGCTTTATTGCCCAGCATAAACTCACTGTACGATATCAACACTTTTATCGCTACGTCATGTATCCTACACGGACTACTACTTCTGGATAATCTTGCATCTGTTCCATGATATTTTGACATGAGGGAGGCAATATACACTATGCAAAACCATGACTTTGGATGCAGAATCGCTTGCCAGTAATGCAAACGAAACAATCACATTTATATACTGCCCTTCACATCAGAAAGATGTCCCGAGGTGCTGACAGTATCCCCAGCCCGAGCTAGAGCTAGGAATTGAGAAAGATTCTGGGTAGGTGGTGAAGACGTTAGTGAAAACCACAATCAATGAGGAGGGCTTTCAGATGGATCTTGAAGGAGGCAAGGGATGGGACATGGCAGATGGAATGCGGGATGGAGTTCAAGAGGGTGGGGTCAAATTGGTTGAAGACCCGCCTGCTAATGGTGCAGCAGGAGAGATGGGTGACGTGGAGCTGGCTGGAGCCCAACGAGTGGAGGCAGTGGTCAGATTTGGAGTGAGTTTAGGTGGTTGCATTTCCTCCCTCTCTATCAAGCCTCCCCCTGTAATCTCTCACATTCCTAACCCCTGTCATCTCACATATCATCTGTTGATTGTCCCATTTGCATTGCCCTATAAAGTGTCCACTCCCTTTCCCATAAACCCGTTACTGTCAATGATGTAATTGTTGATGGAAGCACTGATATCCATCTCCCTCACAGAAATCTGGATCACTCCAGGTGTAAACTGCCTCTTGGTTAAGGGCACACCACTGTCCACCATACTCTACAACTAACCTAGCTGGTAGTTTTGCTCATCTGAAAGTCCTCAGTTGCCCTTACTCCTCCATCCTTCAATAACTTTACTCTCCACCATACCTTCAAGCTTTTACTCAAAATTTTCCTAATTTATTGCCCCCACAAACATTCCACCATCTTTTTTGACATTTCCTGCATTCTAGCTTTGTGTGATGGTTCTGTCATAAAGGGTTTAAACTAATATTGAGGGAGAGGGAAGAGAATTGGCACTGAACATTAGATAGGACAACAAGTTAGGTAGAAGGTTAGGAGAGACAAATAACAATGTAATGCCAGATAGTCCAGAAAAAGGGAATAAACGGGGGAAAGATACTGAGTCAGTCTGCCTTGGATTGCATGTGTGTAAAAACATGAAGTGTGACAAATAATGTTGGTGAAACCGGGTTGTATTATAGGCTGCGGATAGGTCAGTGTATTTCAAATCTGTGTCCCAAGGTCACAGATTTGAAATAGTTTCTAAAAGAAGCAGAGGGGAGGTAAGGAGAAATTGTTTTACTCAGCGAATTGTTCAAATATGGTATATATTGCCTGAAAAGGTGGTGGAGGCAGATTTGATAACAACTCAGGAGGACGGGTTTGCGCGGTTATGGGGAGAGGGCTGGGGAGTGGGATTGAGTTGTTCTTTTCAAAGACCCGACACAGACTCGATGGGTCGAATGGCCTCCTTTTGTGCTGTAAGATTCTATGATTCTATGATATCGGCCTATCGTGCTGTTTTTACCACAGAATTGCTCCCACAGAATCGTTCTTTTATCGTCCAACATTATGTTCAAATCCCTTTCCAGATCTGCAAAGTACTCTCTCACTTCCTCATGTGCAACATTGAAGAACATACCAGACTGCTGTATTTGTAGTAGTTGCCTCAAATTTGAGGCTATCACAAATATTTCAAAATCCTGACCAAAACGTTGCCAATTGTCAATCAATGTAAATAATCATGGTATTTGCACAGACATACCTCAGTTTGGCATCCATTTCTGCTGCTCCCAAACTTGTTTTGTCTCTTTATGATCGGTATTCAATCTCCGAGTCCATTCCAATCCAAGTTCAGTTTTATTAAATAATACTATTTTGTGTATTAACACTATATAATGATCCCAAACAATAACTTTGCAGTATTAAGCAATTCCTTTATTTTCTATATGATTTATTTGGTTAAAAAAATATACAAAATGCATAAGAAAATATTGATAAAACCATTTTTTTTCTTAAGTCTACAACTATGCACCGATTTACCCCGTACAAAACCAATTCAAAAGCAAGCAACACAAATTACATTTACAAAGCATCACTTTTCCAATGACTCACAGAAACAGTGGTTGATTGCTGCAGTCAACCTTCACATTTGGAGTTCTTTCTCTTCTTCTTTCCTCTAAGTGCCTCACCAAACATAGGCCTGCACTCATCTTCTGTACCACATTCCACCATATCACCTCTTCAGCCCTTCCTTAGGCTCTCAAATAATGTCCTCTTTGACATTAAATCAACTTGCATAAATGTTTCCAGTTGTTTTTTTTACCCCATGTTTTACTTATCCTTCCCTTTCCCCAACACCCTTGATTGTGGAGTCCTGTAGCTCAGTGGTTAGAGCACTCACCTTGCAAGTGAGAGATTTAGCTTTGATTCCTGGCAGCACAAAAGCTTGGGCATGTTTCTTTACTCCTTATCCCTGATAATAATTTCTCGCAAAAAGAAATAAAAATCGGTCACTCAATCCACGACTGTTTCTGTGCATTGGGCTGCTGTATTTCTCCCACAAATAAAGTCAATTCACTTTACACTATATTCTGTGAAGTGCATGTCTAGATGGTGTCCAGAAAGCGTGAAAAATGCTATCTCGAATGCAATGATTATTATTATGTTCTAAATCTCCATTATCTCAACCCTTAAGTTGTTTTTATCCAGAAATTCGAACTCCCACTGAATCTCTTTTGGCCTTTCTCTCGCAAAAGGGACTGTGTTGGCATCCCTTTCCACATACCAGCAATACTGCCACTCATTCTCAAAGCACACATTCTTTGCTTTCCTTTCCTCTGTGTGTGTGTGTATGTGCGTTTATACATGCATGTGTGAGTTATATTGGTGTAAATCCTTTATCACGCTTAAGATTATCCAAACTACGCCGAGTACCACATGCAAATTTCCATGTGTCTGGACTGCAATCTTTGGAGAAGTGAGTTGGGAGTGTCAGCCTGGTTGGGTATCCTTCTCATCTCTGGCTCAGAAAGCTTTGTGATTTTGAGCTCACAGTCTACACTCCAGTGAAATTCTGGGGATGTGATGCATTTGTTGGACATTACTCAGTAAATTAATTGCTGCTTTCCTCCCTAATTACTGCAGTTTAACAGAAAGATAAGCCAAGCCGTATGTCTTCGCGTGGGTGGGCGGGTGAAGGGGTGGGGAGTGGGCGGTGTGGGTAGGGTGGGTGAGGCTGTGCACAGCATGGATTGAGTGAACGATTTATTCTTCTATGAAGGAATTATTATCCCCGGGTAAAGTGATCCGCCAATTGAGTGGTAGCCCGGTTCCTACCTAATGCTACGAAAACAGAGTCGGGTGGAATAAAGAAACTTGGCCAAGAGTTCACCCTGCCCGGGAATCAAACTCTGGTCGCTAACTGGAGAACAGTGTCGGGGTGGGGGGGTGGGGGCGGTAGAGGGGGTGAGGGGTGGGAGTGCAGCATTGTCGGAGGTTATCTGACGTTATAGAGGTGGAGTTATGTGAATCACATAAGCTTGGATAAAGCTTGGGTGACCCTTTAGCCGATCTAATAATAATCTTTGCATTTAATGTAGCACTTTTCACGTCTTCTAGATGTCACGAAGTGCTTCACAGAATATATTGTAAAGTGAAATGACTATATATTTGTGGGCGAAACGCGGTGGCCATTTGCGCACAGCAGCGTCCCCACAAACAATCATGGATCGAAATGACCAATTTTATTAATGTTTTTTGTAAAATCTAAACTCCGCTGTGCTCCGCGAATAACAATTACCATTGCATCAAGCTGCTTTTTAAATGAGGCACAGCATGTTGGCCTCAAAACCCCAACTCCCTAACCCCCCAAGCCACCCACACCCCCAACCCACCCAACCCCCCACGCGCCCCCCCCCCCCCACCCCCTAAGTATGCCCTCCATGATCCTTTCGCTATTTCCATTCTGGATATAGATAAAGTTGTATTTGTCTCTGGTCCACACAATGATTCATATACAGACTGATAAAGCCACTAGTTTTCCAATTGCTTCCCACTGCCATCAGCCTAGGAGACATAGAAAATCAATTACACATGTTTCGGGCAAGCAATAAAAAGGCAACAACGACAAAATTGCAAACCTTTTCAAGTCAGAACACGAGCATGGGAAGGGTGGGGCAGAGTTAGGATGAGGGAGGCAGAGAAGATAGGTGATGGCTGAAGGCATGGTTGAAAAGGAGGTTCTTGAATCAGACCTTGAATGAGGCAAGAAAAGGAGCAAGGTGAAGGGATTGTGGGATGGATTTCTAAAGTGTGAGGGCAGAGAGACTGAAAGCTCGGCCACCGATAGTAGGGCAGGTCGAGTGGGAGACATGGAGCAGACCGGAGACTGTTGAGTGGGGGGAGAGGACAGGTTGATAGGGTGTCAGCAGGTCAGAGAGGTAGGAATGGGCAAGCGGATGGAGGGAAGAGAAGGATTTTTAATTCTATCTTCTGAGGGATGGGGAGCCAGTGGAGCTGGGCGAGGGTGGGATGATTAGATAGTGTTAGTATTCAAAGGGATTTGGGTATCCTTGTACACCAGTCCCAAAAAGTTAGTTTCCAGGTGCAGCAAGCAACTAAGAAGGGGAACGGCATGCTAGCGTTCATTTCAAAAGGTTTAGAGTATAAGAGTAGGGAAGTCTTGCTGCAACTGTATAGGGCTCTGGTGAGACCGCACCTAGAGTATTGTGTGCAGGTTTGGTCTCTCCTTATTTAATAAAGGACATACTTGCCTTAGAGGGGGGGCAGCGTAGATTCACTAGGTTAGTTCCTGGGATGAGGGGACTGACCTATGAGGATAGGTTGAACAAACTAGGGCTGTATTCTCTAGAGTACAGAAGAATTAGGGGGGATCTTATTGAAACATATAAGATTCTTAAAGGGCTGGATAAAGTAGACACTGAGGGACTGTTTCCCCTGGTAGGAGAATCTATAACCAGGGGTCATAGTCTTAAAATGAAGGGTCAGCCTTTTAGAACAGAGTTGAGGAAACATTTCTTCACTCAGAAGGTAGTGAATGTATGGAATTCACTACCCCAGAAGGCTGTAGATGCTCAGTCCTTGAACATTTTCAAGGCTCAGACTGATAGATTTTTGAAAAATAGATTAGGGGATATGGGGATAGGGCAAATAATCAGAGTTAGGTCAGAAGATCAGCCATGATCTTATTGAATGGCGGGGCAGGCTTGAAGGGCTAAATGGCCTACTCCTGCTCCTAATTCTTATGGTCTTATGGGGTCAGGGCCCTGGTGTGCAAAAGAACACGAACTGCAGAGTTTTGGATGACCTGCAGCTTGTGGAAGGAAGCGTTAGGAGGCTGACAAGGAGGGAGCTTCTGTTGTAGAGCCTTTGACCAGGGCTAGGAGGAGAGGAGTTGACCATAAGCATGATTTAAAAGGATGTTCTTCAGGTGGGATTTGAATGTGGGGTGGGAGGGATACAGATGGAAGGATTAAGGGGTAGAGTTCCAGAGATTCAGGCCATACCCACCAATGTTGGAGCAGAATGGGTGAGGGATCAAAAGGCCGGAGCAAACCAAGCAGGTGGGGGGGGGGGAGGTGGGGGGTGACACTAATCCTTACGGTTGATACAGTGCCTTTCACTTCAGGAGCATGCTTCAAAGCGCTCATAGGATAAACTGTAGACTGTTGTGACTGTTTTTGTGGGAGAATGGTAGTTAATTTGTACCAAATTGAATCTGGGAGATTGTCGGCCAGGACACCAGGAGAGAAATTCCCTTCTCTTTGCAAATAAATAAATAAATAAATAAATCTTAAGATGAGGAATTGAAGATAAATATATTCGCCCACAAATATACAGTCAATTCACTTTACAGTATATTCTGTGAAGTGCTTTGGGACGTTGATAAGATGTGGAAAGCACTATATCAAATGCAAGGATTATTATTATTATTATAAATGAGGAGGCAGTGAGTCAGAGGCATCGAGACAGAGAGAGAGTTGCTGAGGATGCGAGTGAAATGGCTGAAGGCACGGTCGCTGATGGTGGCATGGAGGTGGTAGAGGGCACAGTCTAGGCTGGCACTCCAGTGCTGTGATGTATGAAGGATAGACTCACCGAAGTTCCCGTCAATTGCATATTCGGAGAGATTGTTTCCAGGGTGTAGCTTGATCTCACCCCCTTGTTCACTCGGGCAAAGCATCTGCGATATTCCTCCCTCACCTTTAACGAAGAGGAAATGGGGAGTGGAATTATCATCTTAACCCTTCCTTGTAAAGAGAGAAAAAGTTGCAGTTTCCTGTATCAGGAGTTCAGGCAGAATCTCCACCAATTGGGGGAGTGAGAGGGGTGCTACAATTTTGCAAAGTCCCTTTGCCCTATCTGATGTGTTGCCCCATTGCAACTCTAACCCCGTGTCCCCACCTTTTTGTTTTTACTGTAACCCCATTGTCCTCTTGTTCTACTCTCTCATAGGAACCAAAAATGAGGGCCGAAAGTCAGCCGGCCTGACCAAAGATGGTAGGTGTACCTGCTTGTTCAGAACACAAAGGAAGATGAAGATGAAGACGCCCTGGAAGCTGTTGACGATGGTGAATAGATAAGCCATGACGACCATTTCCTTCTGGAAGTGAAAGGCTCCGAGGATCCAGGTACAGCCCAGGACAAACACCTGCCCTGCGGCTTTAAACGCCAACATCCTGCACAGTAACAAGATCATCATCAGCGCAAGCCTCAACACAAACAAATAAACCTCTCACTCACTGCATGGCCATTTCAATGGACAAGACTGGTGGCCACAGTCACCTACAAACATACAGTAACAGTGCTTCACACTAAATCCTGCAAAGTCTTTTGGGATGTGCTCCCAACATGAAAGGTGTTACAATGAATGTAAGCAATATGATTATTATGGTAATATACATTGTGTTTCACATCTCAAAGCTAGTAACATCCAACATCACATCAAGCCTCGTGTGCTTCCAAGTCATTTGACTGAAAAATAACAATATTAACACTGTACTTGCATTGGGTACAGGACCTTTCAGGAGGACAAGAACAACTCATGTTTGTATGGCACCTTTCACCTGGGTTAGTGGTGGGGAGAGAGGGCTGGTCACCATAGGCTTAGTTGAAGTGGAAAGAATAGTCATCAGAAACATAATAGCCTCTATTAACATCACATCAAAGTTACGGATGAGATGTTAAACACAGCTCCTTGTCTGTGCAAGTGAATATTAAAGATCCTGCGGCGCAAATGGAAAAGACAAGGGAGTTTCTCTCTCTCTCTCTCTCTCTCTCTCTCCTGGGGTCCTGGCCAACAATCCCCCAGATAAAATGGCCACTCGCTTCATGTCTGTTCTGGAATGTCACTGTATGCAAATTAGCCACAGAGTTCACCAACAAAATACTAGACTTAAGATGAAGTAGATGAGGCAGACTCGAGGGGCTAACTGGCCTACTCCTGCTCATAATTCCTATGTTCCCAAGTGGGTACTTTGGGGAGGCCAAGATTGCAGGGCCAGGGAGAGAAAGTGGGTCAGTGGGATTGAGATGGACAGCTCTTTTTGGAGCCAGTGCATACTCGTTGGGCCAAATGGCCTCCTTCTGTGCTGTATGATTCTATGATTCTATGGTTGTACCTGATGCGAGGATTGCTATTACAACAAAACTATTGAGTAAAGTGTGACAAACCTCTTGTCTTTAATTTTGGACACTTGTGAGTTCAGGCCGGAGATCTTCTGCCTCAGAGTCCAGAGAGTTCCAATGAAGAGAATGGTGTTAATCTGCAAATGACAGTCAATTTTACTAGCTCAGTCAGTCCAAATAAATATTACATAGAAACTGTCACCAAATAATGATAATAATTACATTTGGTACAGCACCTTATCACATCATAAAGATGTCTCAAGGATTTATGGTAAAGTGCAGTGAGTTTGTGGGTGAATGTTGCACAAACAGACATAAAAGAATGATTGATTTATCTGAAACCAGGGCATTGGGAGAGATAAATAAATTCTCTTTTCTTTCCCAATAGCATCATAGGCTCTTTAACGTCCATCTGATCAGGGAACAGACAGGGAGCTTGGCTTAATGTCTCATCTGAAAGATGCAGTATTGATGAGATGAGGCTCCAAATGAGTTTTTAAAGTGGGGAGGGAAGGAGTGGGCATCAATCTACTGTTCAGAATGGCTGAAAAATTATCTGCCAATGGTGGGGATGGATGGGGCTGTGGGTAGGATTGGAAGGGTTAAACAGACTGAGCAGAGGGAGTTTTGGGATGACAGGGTTGACAGGGTGGCCGGTGAGGGTTGAGAGGTGTGGGGAGGGGGGGGGGGGGGGGGGGGGAAGTGGGTGGATTGGTTGGTAGGGGGGATTGCGTGGAGAGAATTGTATGATAAATACCAAAATGATTGCAACAACTGGTCCAAGGAAGCTCCAGATAAATCCTTTGTGTAACTGCAGCCAGCAGCTGTTGACATAAAGAGATGGAGTTACAGGACCTTACTCCCCAGAGCGTGTTAGGAGTTTCTTCTTGGTCAGCTGGGTATCTAAATTGCAGAAATCGATCACACAACATAAGAGTATCCAAACCAGATTGAGAGCTCTATACATTCCATTTAGATATAGAAGTGTCTTTGTCTGGAATTGAATGTGCACTCATTCACTCTCCCTTGGGGAATTAATCCTGTTTACCTAACTTCAGAGATAATTTAGCCCAGGTAGGTAGTAGCCAAGGCTTGGGAACACCTGCTAGAGTCTAACCTGTGAAAACCATATTATAACCATATTATAATAATCAAAAGTAATAATCCTTATATTTGATATAGTGCATTTCATGTCTGCTAGACATCTCAAGGTGCTTCACAGAATAAACCGAAAGCAACTCGATTGTATATGTGTGGGCGAAATATGGCAGGGAATTGCACACAGCGGTGTCCAACAAACAACCGTGGATTGAAATGACCAATGTATGACTGTTCTTTTTTCTTGAAGGATTATCATCAGGCATATGGAACATAAGAACATAAGAAATAGGAGCAGGAGTAGGCCATTCGGCCCATCGAGCCTGCCCCGCCATTCAATCATGGCTGATATTCTACTCTAACTCCAGCTACCTGCCTTATCCCCATGCCCCTTAATCCCTTTATAAATGAGAAATTTATCTAACTCAAACTTGAATATGTTCAAAGACTGAGCATCAACAGCCCTTTGGGGTAAAGAATTCCATACATGCACCACCCTGAGTGAAGAAGTTTTTTTCTCAACTCAGTGTGAAAGGGCTAACCCCTAAATTTAAGACTGTGACCTCTGGTTTTAGATTCTCCAACCAGGGGAAACAATCTCCCACTATTACTTTGTCATGCCCCTTAATAATCTTATAGGTTTCTATAAGATCCCCTCCAATTCTTCTATGTTCCAGAGAATATAGGCCCAAATTAATCAACCTATCGTCATAACTCATCTATCTCATTCCAGGTACTAACCTAGTAAACCTACGCTGCACTCCCTCCAAGGCTAAGTATCATAGAATTTTATGGCACAAAAGGAGGCCATTTGGCCCATCTAGTCTGTGCTGGCTCTTTAAACAGAGCAAATCAATCCCACTGCCCAGCTCTCTCCCCATAACCTAACAGACCTGTTCTCCCTAAATAAAGATCTCATTCTCTTTTAAAAGCTATTATTGAATCGGCCTCCACCACCTTTTCAGGCAATGCATTCCAGATTCCAACAACCCGCTGAGTGCGTGAAAACATTTCTCCTCAGCTCCCCTCTGCTTCATTTTGAAACTATTTTAATTCTGTGACCACGAGTCACAGATTCGCCCACCAGTGGAAACAGTTTTTCCTTATTCACCCTGTCGAATCCCCTCATGATTTTATAAACCTCTATTAGGTCTCCTCTCAACCTTCTCTGTTCTAGAGAGAATAAACCCAGCCTTTCTAGCCTTCCCCATAACTGAAGTCCCTCAATCCTGGTACCATTCCAGTAAACCTTCTTTGCACCCTTTCCAATGTCTTAACATCCTTTCTACAGTGTGGTGACCAGAATTGGACACAGTACTCCAGCTGAGGCCTAACCACAGTTTTATAGAGGTTAGTCAGCACTTCCTGACCTTTGTATCTATACCCCTATTTATAAAGCCTAATATCCCATTTGCCTTCTTAACGGCTTTGTCTACTTGTCCTACCACCTTCGAAGAGTCACTAACACAAATCCCCAGGTCTGTCTGTTCCCTTACACCCCTTAAAATTGTACTATCTAGCCTATATTGCCTCCTTGCCTCATTTCTTCTTCCAAAATGTATCACCTCACACTTCTCTGCATTAAATTTCATCTGTCATGTGTCTGCCCACTTTACCATTATATCTGTATCTTCTTGCAGGTGGCTACTATCCTCCTCACTATTTTCTATTCTCCCTAACTTAGTGTCATCTGCAAACCTGGAAACTGTGCTCCCTGCACCCAAGTCCAGATCATTAATATATATTAAAAGTACATCCTTTTCTTAATTAAGGAGACAAAAACTGCAACAGTGTTCCAGGTGTGGTCTCACCAGGGCCCTATACAGCTGCAGCAAGACTTCCCTACTCTTATACTCGAACCCTTTCATAATGAAAGCTAACATACCGTTAGCCTAAGTTTCTGTATTTGGTGTACAAGGTCACCCAAGTCCCTCTGGACACTAACACTTTCCAATCCCTCCCCCTCTAAACAATAACCCGCTCTGCTGTTTTTGCCACTTAGGTGGGTGACTTCACACTTCCCTACATTATACTTCATCTGCCACCCACCTGCCCACTCACTAACCTATCTATATTGTGCTGCATTGTTAAAATGTCATCCTTGGTATTAATGCTTCCTCCAAGTTTAGTGTCATCAGCAAATTTAGATATATTAAGCTTGATGTTCTGACCTAATTATTGATGTAGATGGTAAATAGCTGAGGCCCAAGCACTGATCCTTATGGCACTCCACCAGTCACATCCCGACAATCTGAGAAGGACCCGTTTATCTCTACTCTTTGTTTCCTACCTGTTAACCATTCCCTAATCCATGTTAATATGTTCCCCCCATTCTGTGGGCCCCTATCTGTTGGATCAACCTTTTATACTCCTTATATGGAGTAAGGAAACTTGCACAAGGTTTTGCACTGCCTGGAATCGAACCCACATAGATTCATAGAATTTTACGGCACAAAAGGAGGCCATTCGGCCCATCTAGTCTGTGCCGGCTCTCACTTGTAAGTGGGTGCTCTCACCACAGAGCCACAGGATTCCACATGGCATGGGAACCACTGTTGGCAAGCTTCCCACTTCATGTCCAGCTAGAACTACCCTACCCACTAGATCATTGCCTTGCAGGGTTAACAGGTGCTGAGTGGATAGAATCCATCCTTCCAGTGACTGGTTTGCCTTTCCAGTTCCTGTCAATGAGTCAGTCAGTGTCTGCCTTCAGCAGTGCCCTGGAATGGTGCTGCCCGCCTGGCTCAGGAATTGCAGTACCAATAGAGAGAAACCTCCACAGTTTGTGGTCTTGATTCCGACATTCCATTGCCGAGTGAGTCACTTTAGTGTCAGTTTAGCTCCATGGGGACAATGCTTACTTCTCCCCCAACCCCTCCCCCCACCACAAGGGATAATCACTACTGTAGTTGAGTCATTTGACATCTAACAAGTGTGAGTTTCAGACCTCACTAGACGGATAGCAGGTAGCAGGAGCACCCTCTGAGCTTCTTTGTGAACCAGGTGAATGCGTGAGAGCATTGGCATCATCTTCCTACCCACAGTATGGACACACATCTCTGCCCATTGGTCAATCATTCCATTAGTTGGAGTTGCAGCGCTTATTTTTTCACTGCTTACCTTGGTGAAAACTGATCTAGCAGATGGGACCCAGCTGTAAATAATAGGGTCAAAACAATACCGCTTGGGACGCTTTAAGCGCTTTGGGACATTGATAAGATGTGGAAAGCGCTATATCAAATGCAAGGATTATTATTATTATTATTAATACACTATAATTTAAATTTACACAGCACTTTTCATATTGGAAGGTCATCTCAAAGCACTTTAAATTGCAGTGATTATGTATTTTGTGGATGAACGTGATGACTGATTTTGCACACACAAAGTCTTACAAACAGCCATCAAGTGGATGATCAATTTTATCTGAGGGACTGCAGACCAGAGAATGAAAATCGCTTCTCTTCTCCAATAATGTTGCAGCATCTTTACGTCCCCCGAACAGGTATAGCCGGGAGCTCAATTAACTGGTCATCTAAAGGGCATTGCCTCCAACCAGGCAGCACAATCCCAACAGTGAATTGAAGCATCAGCTTCGATTGTACAAGTCCCAACTTGAGTCTTCAACACACAACCTTCTGACTCAGAACCAACTGAGCCAGATGGAACCCAGAAGCTGAGCTCCATAGGAACATAGGGACAGGAATAGGCCATTCAACCCTTTGAGGCTATTCTGTCATATAATTAGATCACAGCGAATCTGTACCTCAACTAATACTTTCAATTCCAATTGCTGCTTTCTCCCCATATCCCTTAATATCCTGACCTATCAAAAATCTATCAGCACAATCTATGGACTTACAATTGCAATGACCCAAAGCCGCCAGGGTTCGCGGCCGCAGAAATGCCCACAATGATGGCAGGAACTCCGTAACCAAAGGCGTAGATACCCATTTCTCTGGCTGTGATGCTTCGGGAAACCTTCACCTTGCTGAGGTGTCTAACCAGGAGGAATAGCTGCAGCCCATCCAGGAACATCCAAGTGAAAGCAGCTAGGAACAGGTAGTGCAGGGCTCCGGCAATGATCGCACACCCGATCTGAAAGGGAACTTTGCAGGTCACAGATCTCTAGTGCGTTTCTGTTGATCAGGGCTTCTTATTAAAACCCAAATGCCCCTTCCTAACACCATATTGTTGTACACATCCCAAACACATGCAAGCGCACATTCCTGAACTCACACAGAGATATGTTGAAGCCCTCTGAAACATTACCCACCAATAATGGGAAGCAATGTAAACACAAGTCATTTTTGTCCCTTTTCATGAACACACACATACCTTGTTCCTTGTCCAACTTATTCCTGTTATAAACAGAAGCTCTGCGAGGAACAGACTGACAGAGAGGTTGATGTGGATTGTGCGGGTTTCCCTCTGAATTGTTTGGCCGAAAAGGAAGGTGAGGATGGAGATTGCCAGACCCACAAGCGAGGCAATAATCCCAACCTCAGTGATGATGTGTAGGACCATCCCGACCTGCGATCGAGAGACAATGTTTGTCATACAACATACATTGAAAGTTTCTCATATAACCCGCCTGCTTCGCAAAAGATTATTTCAACTTTTCATTAAACTGGAGCAGTACCTCTAAATTACATTAAATTCTCATTACGGTCATACAGAGATGATATATCTCATTACAATGACAAAGAGACAAAATGTCTCATTTTAGTAACACAGAGACATCTCGTGCCATTACAGTCATACAGAGACATTGGTTTAATTATATTATTAAATTACAGTATATTCGGTGGTGGTTGTTAGGGTAAGTGTCCATTTTCCAACAGTAATCCAGGAGATTTTAATGTTCACCTTGGTTAACTGTTTCATCTGAAGGATGGGACTGCTGACAGTTCAACACACATACTTCACTGGTGTTGTACTGGAGCATCAATCAAGATTAAGTGGGTTTCAAGATATGACATGGGAATTGAACCAACAACTTTCTGCCTCAGAGGCTCATGAGAGAGGCACAGTACTGGAGTCGACATGCTGTGCTGAGACAACATCAACAGAATTACATTTGTACAGCGCCTTTCACATCGGGTCAACGTCCCAAGACACTAGACAAACAATGTTTCAGGTACAAACTGGGGTCGGGATATGGGAGGGGTGGAGGGAGAGGGGGTGATTTGGTGTGATTGATTGGACTGTCGAAGAGGAGGGTCTTGATGTGCGAGTTGAAGGAGGCTAGGGAGGGGGCCTAGTGGAGGGATTGCAGGATGGAATTCCAGAGGTTGGGGGCAGAGTAGCTGAAGGTTCACCTGCCGATGGTGGTGTGGGTGGATCAGAAAATGTGGAGCAGGCCAGAGGGGGTGGGCAGGTTGATAGGAGGTTAGGAGGTCACTGAGGTAGCGTGGGGTGAGGCCATGGAGGGCTTTGAAGGTGAGGACCAGGATCTTGAATTGAATCCTCTTGGTGATGAGGAGTCAATGGAGTTAGGCAAGAATGTGGGAGATGGGGTCACGAAGCTTACAGTGGTAGAGCACATGGGCCTCAGAGTTCTGGATTACCTGCGGTCTATGGAGGGGGGAATTGGGAATGTTGACAAGCAGGGCATTGGCAAAGTCAAGCCTTGATGTAATGAAGGCACGATTGAGGAATGTATAAACACGCCTTACCTCTACTTCAATAGGTGCCATGAGAATGGCGAAGCTGGCCAACCTAGAGCAGGAGACAGTAGTATGATTTTCAGTGGATTTTATCACTTGGCAGCTCTCCTCAGACCAACCCTGTCTCTGGGATGTGTGTTTCCACATTACACACCGCGGCTCTCTGTTAGGATCCCTTTCCTTTCTCAAAGCAAAATAAATAATTATTATTCATAATAATGATTGCTATTGGTACAATGTCTCAAGTTGGGAGGACATCCCAAAGAGCTCCACAGGGTTTACTGCATAGTGTAGCGCCTGTGTTTTGTAGGTGAACATGGTAGCTAATTTGCGCACAAGGACATCCAATAAACAGCCTGGGAGTGGGAAACTGATTTGACTGTAGGATTATTGACCACAACATAGGGAGAAACTCCCATTTCTTTTCAAATAGATCTGGGAATGGACACAGACAGGGAAGTCTACTCATCCAGAAAACAGACCTCAAACAATGCAGGTCTTGTTGCTGCCCCAGAACTCCATTGGAGTATTAGCCTGGACCATCAGATAGTACATGAAGACCTTTGTCTTCAACCATGGCCATCTTTCATCTCTCCCCCAAATTGGCATCACCGTTAAGTGCTTTGAGAATCTACCCCACATGAAGGGCATTGTGTAAATGCAAATTGTTGTTTCCCCAAACTGACCCGTGTGTGCTTCAAGGTCATATTGAGATGTTCTGTCTTTTCAGAAATGTTCATGTTGCTTGTGATTGTTACTACTTCTGAGTTTAGCTGATATTTTGTCAAAAATTCATTCTCTTCATCACCAAAATACCCATCCAGAATATTTTCCATGTCTCTGTAGGCAATGAACCCAACAGCAGGTCTGCCTAAAGGGTTAGATATTGAAAGAGATACCATTAGCAACATCTAGACTTCGGAAGTAGAAATTCTTCTCACATGTTTGGTGTAAACCCTAAACCCTAAAGACCTAATGGGAGGGATTGGATAAACAATAGGAAAATTGCCAGAAAGTGCTTTGAATGGCAATCTATGTGGTTTTAGCTGAACCCATCAACTCCAAACGATTTCTAGCATATCCTCCTTAAGGAGGAAGTCAATGGGGTTTTGGAGCTGGACTCAGGCAATATCAGAATTTGTGTCCACCCTAAGTGTCTCCTTTGGTAATCCAATTCCTGAGCCACAAAGATACTAATGATGACAGCCTGGCTCATTGGCAGGTCTTGTAGGACAGACCAGTCACAGGGGGCAGGGATTTTTCCCACTCTGCTCCTGTTATCCCTGCAAGCCCAAACCCTAACGGGCAACGTTGTCCTAGCTGGACATGTATCAGGTACCTTAGCATACTTCAATGGCAAGTTATGCATTTTTAGCTGGTTAGGTTCCAGAAGTTATCCCCAACCCACACTTTGTGATCATCCCAAGCCATTGCTCTTGCCAATTGGGAATTAGGTATGCAGAGTGTGTTCCTCCAGGTAGAATGTGCACATTGCACTCTAACACATGCCAATTTTAATGTCAGACAAACAGACCATCAGGATGCTGGTAGTCCTGGAGTTGAGGATGGAAGCGGCAAGGTAGAGATGGGTGTCATCCGCGTACATGTGGAAATTTACCCCATATCTGCGAATGATGTCACTGAATGGGAGCATGTAGAGTATGAAGAAGAGGGGACCAAGGATAGAGCCATAAGAAACACCATATGAGTTTGTGCAGGGGTTGGAGTTGGTGGCAGTCGTTGGTGGACACAAAGTGTAGATGGTGAAAGTAGGACCGGAACCAGTCGATGGCAGATCCTTGAAGGTTGAGATGGGAGGAGAGGCAGTGGAGGAGGATTGTATGGTCCACAGTGTCGAAGGCGGCAGATAAGTCGGGAGGAGGCAGAGGGAGCCTTGATCACTTATGGTCAAGATATCATTAGTGACCTAGACCAGAGAAGTTTCCGTGCTGTGAGCAGTGAGGAAACTTGATAGGAGGGACTTGTGGAGGGAGTGGGATGAGAGAAAGGAGCGAAGCTGGGAGGCAACGACTTTTTCAAGCACCTTTGACAGGAAGGGGAGATTGGAGATGGGCCGATAGCTTGAGAGCTGTGACCCATCAAGGGAAATTTTTTTGAGGATGGGGGATATGGTGGCTGTTTTAAGCGTGGTGGAAATGATGCTAGATGAAAGGGATAGGTTGAGTATGTCAGTATACTTACCAGATTGGTTCCCTGCAGTTACAGTCCTCCAATAAACGCTTATTGTGTTGTCTCTCCCGTTTAATGTCAGCAAATCATTCAGAGAGACATTCTCTGGAGCAGCTTGCAGTTGAATATCTGGCAAAGTGAACAGAAAATGGGGGTCAATATAGCTTTCCCCTTGTCAACTAGGCTAGGTTTATTCTCATTGGAACAAAGAAGGTTTGTGAGGAGACCTAATAGAGGTTTTTAAGATCATGAGGGGATGCGACAGAGTAGATAGGGAAATACTGTTTCCACTGGTGGGCGTATCAGTGACTCGTGGTCACAGATTTAAAATAGTTTCAAAAAGAAGCAGAGGGGAGCTGAGGATAAATTTTTTCACTCACTCAGCGAATTGTTTGAATCTGGAATGCATTGCCTGAAAAGGTGGTGGAGGCCGATTCGATAACAATTTTTAA
Source organism: Hydrolagus colliei (assembly GCA_035084275.1). Lineage (NCBI taxonomy): Eukaryota > Metazoa > Chordata > Chondrichthyes > Chimaeriformes > Chimaeridae > Hydrolagus > Hydrolagus colliei. The sequence goes on along the minus strand of CM068774.1, from coordinate 701,754 downwards.
AAGAGAGGTAGATATTTATTTGCGGAGGACAAGTTTGCGAGGTTATGGGGAGAGAGCTGGGGAGTGGGATTAAATTGCTCTTTTTAAAGAGTCAGCACAGATTCAATGGGCTGAATGGCCTCCTTTTGTGCCGTAAGATTCTATGATTCTATGAACTCTGTAATTCCCCACCTCACCACCAACCTGGTTCATTAGTAACACTCCCACCTCTGAGTGATTAGGTTTGTGGGTTCCATCTTCTATGTCAGGGACTTGGAATCACACAGAATAAGCTAACATTGGCTGATGTGTTAACCCACAAAATGCACAGTCAATACATTTAACAATGCATCCCATGGGATATCCTCCCATTGTGAAAGGCACAACAAGAAATTCAATTTATTTACATTGATACATTGGAAGCGTGATATCTCAGTGTGCTCATTATATAAATTGGAAGGTGCTTAAGATAGAAACATCGGAAATGGCTACTTTTTCCATCTTAAGAGCCATCTGCAGTTACCCAAAATACTATTCCTGCCCAGTCCAGATTTCTATCTAAATTACCCAGCATTTTCAAAACAGTTAGAATACAAATGAATCAGGGCCAGGTGTTTGTTGTACAGTATTTAACTGGTGTCCGGCAGAACCGGATTCCATTGATATAATGCACAGCTTAGAGACTGTGTGTATCTACCTATGTATTGGGATGTTTCTGATATTCTTCCATTGGATGCATTGAAAGTGGCCATCACAGAGCTTGCCATTGTGTTCAAAAATGCTGAGGCTGCAATATGTCTGTCTTTGAGGTTGATTTGTTCCCATTGCTTCCTCCTGCTCACAATGTTGTCTCCCAACTTCACAATATACTGTGAAGACAATAGAAAATTACATTCATATACAGTAGTGCCTTTCACATCAGGAGGATATCCCAAGTCACCGAAGGGTCGGGGGCAGGCTAAAGGCACCGTCAAGGAGGAGGATCTTGAGACTTGCCTTCAACCTGGCAGGGAATGAGATGAATGGAATATGGGATGAAGTTCCAGAGGATGGGGGTGAAGAGCCTGATGGTCTGACCACCAATGGAGTGGAGCAGGCCTGAGGTGACACAATTTGCTGAGTTCTGGATAATCTGCATCTTGTGGAGGAAGAGTTGGGAAGGCCAACAAGCAGAGGGTTGGCGTAGTCAAGCCTTGGTGTGATTAATGCGTAAATGAGGGTTTTGGTGGCCTGCAATGTGAGACAGTGATGGAGCAGGGCATTGTTGCCAAGGTGTGGGATAGCAGAGCAGGTCATGGCATGGATGTAGGACAGAAAGTAGAGTTGAGGGTCGAACAAGATGCTAAATTATCAGACTGGCTTAGGAATCTGTATCTATGCGTGTGTGCCTCTGTATGAGTCTGTGTGTCCCTCTGTATGTATGTGCATCTGTGTGTCTATGTGCATATGCCTATGTGTGTATGTGTCTGTGTGTATGTGACTGTGCGTTTGTATCTGTGTGTGTGTTGGTATGCATGTGTCTCAATGGTTGGGTCTCTGAGTGCATGTCTGTCTCTGTGCGTATATGTGTCTCTGCATCTCTGTGTATGTCTGTGTGTGTATGTGTTTGTGTTTGTGTGTCTATCTGTGTGTCATTGTGCGTGTGTCTCTAAGTGTATGTGTGTGTCCCTCTGTGTGTGTGGTGATAGGCCCCAAGAGGCAGAGAGTGGTGACTGAGAGCCCTATAGTCACGCTGCAGTTTTTATTAAAGCATTATTTTTTTTTTTGCAATAATCTAATAAGTATTATTTCTTCATGTTTAGTTTTGATGAATAAAGTTAAAAAAGGTAGGTTGACTGTAAAATGTACTCCTTAATATTACAAACCACATCCATATTTCCCCCCCACAATCTTGGCAAACATTTCTGCAATTTTCAGTATAACGCACTCATAACTTACTGATAAAGATTGAGAATTGTTGATTGGCAGATTCAAGATGTTCAGAATATTCAAGACATCGAAGGGCTTAGAATGGCTTTCTGGAATAAAAATAATATATATTATATTAACTTGCATCCTTTCTTGCAACCTGCAAAAGCTCATCTGATGTCACGTCTGCCCTCTCCCCACCCAGTACACACACCACCCAGTAGAGTGAGGTGGAAAGCAACAAGAACCTTGATTCTAACCCAGAAGGCAATTTAGCCTTTTCATAATTTGTCTCTTCATCAATGCATCTCAAAGCACTTCACCTAAATTATTGTAAAGTATAATGGCTGTGTGTTTTGTGGGGGTCCCACAAACCGCCATGGAATAAATAGCTAGTTTATCCAATCTGATGAATCCAATCTGGGTGCTAGTTTATTTGGACAGTTTGTAGAAGAATTGTTGCCATATTTGTCTGCATGTTACAGTATATCCTGTGAAATATTTGACACGTTGGATGGTGTGTTAATATCAAGTGAAAGGATTATTATTATCAGACAGTTGGATGCAATGGAAACAAACATAACTTGGAAACTAAGTTGAGGAGATAGAACCGGATCAGGGAAATTGGGAAGTGGATGGATGGCTTCTTAGTGGTCCAAGCACCAACACACAAAATGTGGGCCAAATTGCCTTGGCACAAAGACGAGGGTAACTAACAAGTGGAAGTGGGGTTGAGGCCAGGGCACTAGGACTATTTTAAAAGCAACTCATTGCTGTAATGGGGGGTGTGCTGGGGTGACTTTTCTGAAGAATGGAATCAGGCTGAGGAGCCTCCTATTGCGTTTCAGATTTTTATGGATGGGCCAAATATGGTGGAATTACAATAGGTGTCAAAGATGATGAAGGCTAACCAGAAGCACATTGCTCTGGGATTAACTGCGATGGGGAATTAAGTCATCACATCAAGTTGTTACGGTGTTGATACCAGCTTTGCCAATGCTGAAGACAAACCCTGGGTGACAGTAGAAACTTCCATTTGATTTGTAACAAGTTGCTTTGGAGCCACACAGTTTCAAGTCTTTCCCATCACAATTTGCAACAAAAAAATCATAGTCCAACACCAGGATATGAGAAGACATCTGAGCTGTGGGAAATCCAATCTGAGACCCATCTATCCTCACCAATACAAATTACCATCTGGCTTAAAAACATTTGCATTCAAACTGATCAAAGCCAAACAGAAACTTAGTGCCATTTCTCTGAGATTGACTAGAGGGCTAGTCAAATCTTTAACTTTACAGTGAGTCATATTAGAGCATATAACATCTCAAGTGCTGGAGAAATCTACCTCTGTGTTGTCACTGGAGCCACTTGGGCTCGATTCACACTCGGGCAGATTTATGATAAGGAATTCAATGTAAATGTTGCTTGTGTATTTTAAAAAGCTTAGTAACAATGATAATTATCCTTGCATTTGATATGGCGCTTTTCACGTCTTCTAGATTCTCAAAGTGCTTCACAGAATATACTGTCAAGTGAATTGACTGTATTATTATAGTAAAAACCCATTTATCCGGCACCTGCGGGACCTGGCCATTGCCAGTTATTGTGAGTACCGGATATTCGGGCAGTTCGCTGTGGAAAACCCACCACAAAAAAATTTAAGTTCTTTTAACACACCATACTAAATAATAACAGATAATAACAGAATATTGTATTGGTACTTATTGTTAAAAGTGCTCTCTTGCGCTTCTCACCTTTGTTGGTTGAGGTTTATAGTCCAGTGATTCTTTTTAAAATGCAGGATGCCGTGTGGGTGAAAAAAGCGGCAGCGCAACTTTAAAGCCTTACTAGTGGCAAACTGATAACCTTAGACTCTACTAGCAGCAAACCGATAACCCTAGACTCTACTAGCGGCAAACCAAAATACTGCACCTGCGCGACAATGACTCACAAATGCTCCACCGTATTGTTCCGGATAAGTTCCGGTTTATCGAATGGGGACTTTTTTTTGGCGTGCCGGTTGTACGGAAGTGTCAGTTCATCTAGTCATGGATAAACGGGTTTCCACTGTATTAGGCTTGTGGAGTAATCCTGCCTGGATTCCAACACAGGTTTCACACTTGTAAGGCAAGTGCTCTAACCACTGAGCTACAGGACTCCACAGAAACAGAAAAAGAAGAAACAGAAGCACAGTGCCATTGATGTGAGATTGAGTAGAGGGCAAGGCAAGTCTTTACCTTCACATTGATTCGTCCTGGAGTAGACAAACCCTGAGTCACAAGCGCAGTCGAAACTTCCTTCTGTGTTGTAACAAGCTGCATTGGGGCCACATGGGCTGGATTCACATTCATAGATTCATAGAATTTTACGGCACAAAAGGAGGCCATTCGGCCCATCTAGACTGTGCCGGCTCTTTGAAAAGAGCGATTCAATCCCACTGCCCTGCCCGCTCCCCATAGCCTAATAGACCTGTTCTCCCTAAATAAAGATCTAATTCCCTTTTAAAAGTTGTTATCGAATCAGCCTCCACCACCTTTTCAGGCAATGCATTCCAGATTCGAACAACTCGCTGAGTGAAAACATTTCTCCTCAGCTCCCCTCTACTTCGCCTTGAAACTATTGTAAATCTGTGACCACGAGTCACAGATTCGCCCACGAGTGGAAATAGTTTTTCTCTATTTGCCCTGTCGAAACCCCTCATGATCTTATAAACCTCTATTAGGTCTCCCCTCAATCTTCTCTGCTCCAGAGAGAATAACCCTAGCCTATCTAGCCTCTCCTCATAGCTGAAGTCCCTCAATCCTGGCACCATCCTAGTAAATCTTCGTTGTACCCTTTCCAATGTCTTCACATCCTTTCTGTAGTGTGGTGACCAGAATTCAACACAGTATTCCAGCTGAGGCCTCACCAAAGTCTTATAGAGGTTAGTCAGCACTTCCTGACTTTTGTATTCTATACCCCTATTTATAAAGCCTAGTATCCCATATGGGATACTAGGCCTTCTTAACAGCCTTGTCTACCTGTCCTGCCACCTTCAACGAGTCACTAACACAAATCCCCAGGTCTCTCTGTTCCTTTACACCATTTAAAATTGTACTATCTAGCCTATATTGCCTCCCCTCATTTCTTCTCCCAAAATGCATCACCTCACACTTCTCTGCATTAAACTTCATCTGCCATGTGTCTGCCCACTTTACCAATTTGTCTATATCCTCTTGCAGATGGCTACTATCCTCCTCACTGTTTACTATTCTCCCTAACTTAGTGTCATCTGCAAACTTGGAAACTGTACTCCCTACACACAAGTCCAGATCATTGATGTAGATTACAAAGAGCAATGGTCCCAAAACCGATCCCTGTGGCACACCACTGCACACTTCCCTCCAGTCTGAAAAACAGCCGCTCACTACAACTCTCTGCTTTCTGTCTCGCAGCCAGTTGTGGATCCACTCTGCCACTGTCCCTTTTACGCCGTGGACCTTTAATTTCATAATAAGTCTCTCATAGAATCATAGAATCATAGAATTTTACGGCACAAAAGGAGGCCATTCGGCCCATCTAGTCTGTGCCGGCTCTTTGAAAAGAGCGATTCAATCCCACTGCCCTGCCCGCTCCCCATAGCCTAATAGACCCGTTCTCCCTAAATAAAGATCTAATTCCCTTTTAAAAGTTGTTATCGAAACAATGTGGCACTTTGTCAAATGCCTTTTGAAAGTCCATGTAAACTACATCAACTGCGCTACCATTATCCACCCATTCCGTTACCTCATCAAAAAATTCGATTAGATTTGTAAGGCAAGATTTGCCTTTAACATTCATTGTGATCTTTATTAAGGAAATACAAATGATCTTTATTTAGGGAGAACGGGTCTATTAGGCTATGGGGAGCGGGCAGGGCAGTGGGATTGAATCGCTCTTTTCAAAGAGCCGGCACAGACTAGATGGGCCGAATGGCCTCCTTTTGTGCCGTAAAATTCTATGATTCTATGATTCTATGATGAAGAATTTCAGATCCAAAACAGGGAGATGAATGAGAGTAGGATGAGCCCAGTGGAACTCCAATCTAAGAGTCTAACTATTCTCATCTGTACAAAGCTCCACACCCCAAATACCCCAATCCTCATCAGAATCCCTAGCTTTGAACATTATATATTAAACCGCTTGCCCACCAACCCATTAAACTACATTTGCCACGTTTCTGCCCATTTTGCCAGTCTGTCTGTGTCCTCTTGCAGTCAGCTACTACCCTCCTCACTGTTTACCACTTTTATTAGCTTCATATTATCTACAAACTTAGAAATTGTACTCCCTATACCCAAGTCCAGGTCACTTATGTAGGTCAAAAAACAGAAGTAAAAATAAAATAATAATCCTTTGATGTACCGTTTTTCACATCTTATCGATGTCACAAAACACTAAACAGAATATACTGTAAAGTGAATTGACTGTATACTTTGTGGGCTAAATGCGGCAGCCAATCGTGCACAGCAGTGTCCCACAAACAGCTGTGGGACAATTTTTTTATTCTGTTTTTTATGGACGGATTATTATTAGGCGTGTGAAGTAATGAAACTTCAATACCATGGGCTTCTATTTTGCTGTCAAGTGTTTGACATGGCACTTTATCAACCCTTTTCAAAAATCCATATAAACTTCTTCACTGCAATACCTTCATCCACCCCGTCTGTTATAAAAGCAACAAAATACATTTGCCCAGCTTGTTTCGACTCTCAACTGTCTTCCTCTCTCATATCCAAGCAATGACTCACTCTGTCTTTCCCCAACATTGCCTGACTTTGCCACTACCTCACCCCCAAAGCGGCTGAAACTCTCATTGCTGCCTTCATTACATCCCGGCTTGATGATGCAAATGCCCTGCTGGTTGGCCTTCCCAATTCATCCAAAACTCAGCAGACGATATCCTTTCTTACACCAGGCTCCATGACCCCATCACCCCCACTCTCACCCGGCTCCACTGGCTGCCCATCCCTAAGATCATATATCACCGGCTCCACTGGATCCCCATCTTCACTTTCAAGGTTCTCCATGGCCCAGCTCTCTCATGCATCTCTGACCTGCTGACCCTCTATCAACCTATCCACTCCCTACATTCATCAGGCTCCAGCCTGCTCTAGATCTCAGCCTCTCTGCCCCACTCTTTGGAATTCCATCCCTAAATCCCTTCACCTTGCTCCTTCTCACCTCCATCAAGGCACAAATCAGGACCCTACTTTTGGACAGAGACAGCAGCCACTACCCTTAGCTCTCCCTCATCCCAATGCTGCCCCCACGCTCAGGTCCTGATTCCTGACGACTCTGTACCATGGGACACATCTGGAGTGGAAACCTCCATTTGTGTTGTGACAAACTGTGTGGAAGCCACACAGGCTGGATTCGCATTGATATCTGTAATAAAAACATCTGATGACAATGGATAATGGCTTCAGAAAGCAAGCTACCATGGTATAATATTAACAATAATCCTTGCATTTGGTACGGCACCTGATCACATTGTTGAGAATGTCTCAAAATGTTTCGCAGAATATATTGTGTCTACTGTACTGCTCAGAATATAGGTGTTGTGACTATATATTTTGTAGGCAAAACACTGCAGTCTATTGCACACAGCAGTGTTCTACAGAGTCATGGATTCAGTGACCGAATTAGTATTGTTTTTCTTCCAAAGGGATCATTACTCCCAAGAAATCAATCCACTAATCTACTAACAACCATGACCCAGTGGTAGTGAACACTGACTGTACATATGGGCAAAATGTGGCAGCTAATTGCACATTGCAGTGTCCCACAAACAGTTGTGGATTGAAATGACCATTGTTTTGGGACTAATTATTTTATTGTAAGATGTGTGGAGTAAGTAAGTTTGTCCAAGGTTTCACCCTGCCTGAAATCAAACCCAGGTCTCTCACTTGTCCTGTAGCTCTAACCAATGAGCTGCAGGACTGTAATTTTTAAGGAAGACAGGTAACCTCGGATTTTTCAGATTCAATATTAGTAATTAGAATGAGTAACCCAAGAGGAGGGGTAAGAGACCAGCAGGGGAAGAGAGGAGAAAGACATTGAAAATACAACTTGGAGATCAGTCTGCCTGTCAACTACAGAGGGATGCAGAGCAAAACATTAATATCTGGCTTGAAAATGTGCAACAGATTATTGTGCTCACCTTTGCAATTTGTTAACTTTGAAAAATTAGTTGCTCCCGAAGGGGTGACGTACCCATCTTGACAACCACAGTAGTAACTACCGGGTGTGTTGTGACAAACTGTGTGTGCGCCACACAGTGAGGTAATGTACGTTGGATCACCGTAAGATTCACATTCGTCTAAATCTGCTCAGATGAAAACAGCTTTGGTCAGCAACACAGAGAAGGCAGACAACGTAGAACCATAGAACAACATGAGAGCCCAGAGAAAAGAAAACAACAAGTAAAATGTGTGGTGTCCTACAGGTGGAATAACATATTAGATCACTTAGTAATGAGGGGAGAGAGGACAGGGGAGAGGAGGACATAGCGACACCAACACATTATATTTACACGGCCCCTTGATCTATCTCACTGCGTGTGTTTTGGGGGGAAATGTGCTGGCCAATTTTGCACACAGCAATGGCACACAAACAGCCACGGAGTAGTGACTAATTGTATCTGGGGGATTGTCGGCCATGACTCTGGGAGACAGAGAGAAACTCTTTTTATCTTTTCGATTTGTGCCGTGGGATCTTTGACGTCCACCTAATCCCACTTCCGTGACTGTTTGTCGGGCACTGCTGTGAGCAGTTTGACTGTCACGTTTCGCTCCACAAATATACGATCAGTTCTCCTACCTTCTTCATCCTGCCCCAACCCCTCCCTGCTGCTCTTCTCCCTACCTGACTGTACAGCGCCTTGGGAAGTCCTCCCGACGTGAAAGGCGCAATATAAATGTAAGTTTGGATTGATTTTATTGGTATTCCGAGTGTGATCCTTCATTGAACTCGGGAACTGGCTAGTTGCAAATAGTCATTTTCCCAACAACTGCCTGCAATAAGCTAGACAGGGATACGAGGCAGGCACATGCTCTGCATGTGACTATGTATATTGTAGGTATATAACAAGGAATCCAAGTCACAAGGTGTGGAGGCTCCAGCTGGTACTGTCCCATGTCAAGATAATACTCAAAGCAACTGTTCTCTGAGTTGGCTGATCACAGCCAGGATAACAATGGCGGAGATGATTCAAAAATAATATTAATAACATTCCTTACATTTGGTACAGCGCCTTTCACATTGGGCGGTCGCTCCAAAGCACCTCACGAGACAGGCTGTAGAGTGAAGTGACCGTGTGTCTGCATTGAGTGTATGCTACAGCCAGGACACATACAGTGAACAGCCATGAAGTGGACAACCGATTTCATCTGGGGGATTGTCGGCCAGGACAGCAGGAGACAGAGAGACAGAGAGAAACTTCCTTCTCGTTTCAAACAATGCCAAAGGCATCTCTACTGTCCACCTGAAGATGGTGAGCTCGGTTTAATGTCTTTCTCACTTAGCTCAACCAGAAAATAAGACAGAGATTACACGCCCAGAGCAGGTAATTTGCTTTGTCCTACAACCTTGATCCCAACTGTACGGTTGGGAAAGTTTAGAGATTCAACAGTTTTGTATTTGATATCACACGGTTCAAGTAGCAAAGATGTCACAAAGTATTCCATCTCATTCACAGTAAAGTGCATTTTGCAGACTGTGCTTTTCGCAGGTTAAAGCGGAAACAAATTTATGCACAGCAGAGGGGGGCTACTGTGGGACATGGGGAAGAAGCAGGGAATTAGGATGTGGGCTCATGGCTTCATGTAGGAGCAAGCACTGGCACAAACAATAGGCCCAATGGCCTCTTACTGTATTGCACATTTCCATGGACTAACAGATTTGGAGCAACAGCAGCAGATGTCAAGGAACAACAACAACAACAACAACAAAATTGCACTTATAGAGCACCTTTCATGTCGGGAGGACGTCCCAAAACGCTGAGCGGGGGCCGGGGGTCAAGGTAGGGGGAAGGGGAAGGAGAGTGGGAGAGGAGGAAGAGTTAGTGGGGCAGTCGAAGGCGCGGTTGAAGAGGAAGGTGTTGAGACCGGCCTTGAAGGAGGAAAGGGAGGAAGCGAGGGGGGGGGGGGGGGGCTGCGGGATGGAGTCCCACAGTGTGGGGGCAGAGAGGCTGAAAGCCCGGCCACCGATGGTTGGGGGGTTAGGGCGGTGGACGAGGAGCAGGCCTGAGGCTGCTGAGCGGAGGGGACGGGCACAGGCTGATAGGGGGACAGTAGGTCAGAGAGACAGGCGGGGACAAGGCCGTGAAAGGCCTTGAAAGTGAGGACGAGGATCTTGAATTGGATCCTGTGGGGGACGGGGAGCCAGGGGAGACGGGCGAGGGGGGGAGTGATGTGGTCGCGGAGCCTGTTGCAGGAGAGAACACGAGCTGCAGAATTCTGAATGATCTGCAGCCTGTGAAGGGAGGAGCTGGGGAGGCCGACGAGGAGAGAGTTCCCGTAGTCGAGCCTGGAAGTGATAAAGGCGTGGATGAGAGTTTCGGCGGCGTGGAGGTGGGGGGGGGTGAGATAGTGGCGGAGTCTGGCAATATTGCGAAGGTGATGGAAGGCTGTGCCGGTCATGGAGCGGATGTGGGGGAGGAAGGATAAATTCCTTCCTAGATTTCTCTTAAAGAGTGAATTTTTCACCTTTACAACGAGTCAGTGTGGTGTCGACTTTTCCTCCGTTGGGGACAAACCCTGGGTCACATTGGCAGGTGAAACCTCCATTTGTGTTGTGACAAGTTGCATGGACTGCACATGGGCTGGATTCACACTCATTGATATCTGTAATAAAAACATCCGATGTCAAAGGATCACAGCTCTGAAATAAGCTGAGGAAGGGGAACTGATAACAATATCAATTTGCTTTTCTTTCTCTGTTCTTTTTTGCCCTCTCCTGCTCTCTCATTTTCTTTCTTTCTCTCTCTCTCTCTCTCTCCCCTTACTTCCTTTCATTTCAATTTCCAAAGCAGCCTTATTCTACCTGGATACCGGACTGCAATGATGGAAACAGTGTCACACAGTTCATCAATGAGATGTCTCAAAGTGATTCACAAGATTTTCTGTAACGTGGCTGTGTATTTGTGGGCGAAATGCAGCAGCCAATTTTGCAAAGCAACATCCCACATCAGGGTTGGAGTGAGTGACCAATTCTTTCTGGGGCCAGGACAACAATAACAAAATTATATTTGTAGAGTGCCTTTCACACTGGGAGTTCATCCCACTAGGTGAGAGAGAGAGAGAGAGAGACATTCCCTTCTCTTTTCCAACAGCACTACAGGATATTTAACATCCACCTGAACAGAACACAGATAGGAGTGAGATTTAACATCCACCTAAAAAGGACTCTTTACAGCTCACAGAATACAAAGCTGGCAAAGTACCGGTCTTTCAAGTTGCACCATCCCTTTCTTCCCACCAGTGTGTAGTAAGTGAACACAACAAGAAGGTCCACTTCTGCCTTCACAATATCACAAAATGGCTTTGGATGAAGAAGAGGAAGTGGATGGGGTTAGGAGAGATTCTGGATACAGAGGGATTCTGGATGGAGAGTGCCAGAGCACAGTGGCTGAAAGTCCATACGCCACTGGTGATGATGGGAGAATGTGAATGCAGACTGTGAGATGAGTGAGGGGGGCTTTAATGTTAAAAGATTCCATGTTACCTGAAGCACAGTATGGAAATTTCCTGCTCTCTCAACACCAACTTAGTACTCCCAGCCCACCCTCAACCCTCTCTCCCTCTCCCTCTCAAGTTTAAAAAATATATATATATCTCAGTGCTGGCTTGAGTCAGACCTCTCCACCTACAGTCAGCGCTTAGTGTGAATCACTAACCCATCAAAGGAAAAAAAAATCACATCAAATACAAATATCTGATCTTATAGCAACTCGTAAAGGGGGTTGGTGGGGGCGCCCACTCAGTAACGCTCTTAGCTGCACACCCTGCTGATGCATCTGCATTGTTAAAGAATCCTTGTTTGCACTGACAGGAGAAGCTCCCAAATGTATTATGACACAAAGCGTTGGCCCCACAGATGTTTGGAACATCAATACATTTATTAATTTCTGAAATAAATATGAAAAAGACAACCCTCCGATCAGTCTCTGAAATTCCATCGTGTTGGTGACCCCCAGCTCGGGTGCCCAGCTACGATTGTTAAATGCCTTGGGACGTCCTCCTGACGTGAAACCACTACGCACGTGTAAATTTGTATTTTGGTGTATTGAGGCATTGAAGTACATAGAGTAACACAACGATAATAATCCTTGCATTTGATACAATGCCTTATCACGTAACAAGATGCCCCAAAGCGCTTCACAGGATATACTGCAAACTGGATTGATTGTACATTTGTGGGCCAATTGTGCCCAGCATTGTCCTACAAATAGTCATAGATACAAGACCAAATGATAATTTTTTTTGTTGTTGAGCGGTTATGATCAGGTGTGTAGAGTAAGGAAACACAGTCTGTAGAGTAAGGAAACTTGTCCAAAGTTTCACCAGGACATTAAATCCAAGTCCTCTCGCTTGTGAGGCAAGTGCTCTGATAATAATTTAATCGTTACATTTGATATATATAGGGCCTTATCACGTCAACGAGACACAGAATTTACCATAAACTGAGTTGACTGTGCATCTTGTGAGCGAAATGAAAACTATAGAGCACTATCAATCAATCAATCAATCAACCAATCAATCAAGCGGTAGCCAAATTACGCACAGTAGTGTCCCTCACAAACAGTCAGGGAAGTTGATATAACATAGCAATTGATAGCACAGACGCAGACCATTGGATTCATTGTTTCTGTGGTCGGCTGTTTTTAATGAGAAATCCTTTCCATCCCATTTACCTGCCTGAGCACTTTAAGACATCCTCCTGATGTGAATGGCACTAAATAAATATCTATTGTATTGTACACTCTCATGGTTGACTCATTTTAAACTATCTATCCATTTCACCCGTGGATGCTGCCTCAATCATGGCTCCCAGCAGTGCATTCTGTACCCTACACACTCTGTATGAGAACATCTTAGATTACTAAAGGAAGTATGGGAGCAGATAGCAGAGACTCTGGCCACAATCCCAGGTAGCAAGCCAATATGGGCCAATTTGGGTTTGTCCATACACATATGGGCCCCACATGGGCTTGCTACCTGGGATCTTTCAATCTTCCTTGGACACAGGGATGGTGCCAGAGGACTGGAGGGTTGCTACTGTTACTCCCCTGTACAAAAAGGGGCAGAAGGACAAACCTGGGAACTACAGGCCAGTCAGTCTAACATCGGTAGTGGGGAAACTTCTAGAGACTATAATCAGGGACAAGATAGATCTTCACTTAGAAAGATATCAGTTAATAAAGGACAGCAGCACGGATTTGTTGAAGACAAATCTTGCCTGACAAATCTGATGGTCTTTTAATGAGGTAACGGAATGGGTGGATGAGCGTAGCGCAGTTGATATAGTTTACATGGACTTTCAAAAGGCATTTGACAAAGTGCTGCATGAGAGGCTTATAAAGAAAATAGAAGCCCACGGCATAAAAGGGACAGTGGCAGCGTGGATCCACAATTGGCTGGGAGACAGAAAGCAGAGAGTTGTGGTGAACAGCTATTTTTCTGACTAGCAGGAAGTGTACAGTGGCGTCCCCAGGGGTCGGTATTCCTGCCATTACCAGGCAACATAGGCTAGATAGTACACTTTTAAGGGGTGTGAAAGAATAGAGAGACCTGGGGGTTTGTGTAAGTGATTCTTTGAAGGTGACAGGACAGGTAGACAAGGCTGTTAAAAAGCATACTGGATAAATAGGGGCATTGAGTACAAAAATCAGCAAGTTCTGACTAACCTCAATAAAACTTTGGTTAGCCTTCAGCTAGAGTATTGTGTTCTGGTCACCACACTTTAGGATGTTTGAAGGATGTTAGCGCAGTTATGGGGAGAGACCAGGGGAGGAGGATTAAATTGCTCTTTACAAAGAGCTGGCACAGGCTCAATGGGCTGAATGGCCACCTTTTGTGCCATAAGATTCTATGATCTCTCCTAACCTCCACGTTTGCTTGTTTACTATAAGTGTAGTAATTATAGTAGCCAGTAACTAGATGCCCTCTAGTTACCTACTCAGTGGAAAACATTTGTTCCTATTGATTCATCAGTTAAAAGACCTTGGTCTGGTCACCCCTCAATTTTGCTTTGAACAATGGGAATAGGCCATTGAGCCCAGGTTGTGTAACCACAAATCAAAGCAGTCCCAACATGCAGAACATGCAATACAATACTTAGTGCATTCACTCACTCGGGTTAGACCATTGCAATTATAGGAACCACACTAGTGCACTTTTCAGGAAGCAATGACCAAACCTTGGTCAGCGTCAGAGCTGGGCTGGCTCCTGCTACATCTGCTCTTCCATCATATTTGCTTTGTAGCAATAGTAATAATAGTAATAATCATTGCATTTGATAGAGCACCTTGTCATGTCAATGAGAAAGGCAAGATCAATTCGGATGAAGAAGACCATTCGGCTCATTTGATCTCATCACCTCCATAACATCCGCCCGACCTGCCTTCCATCACAGCATCGAGCTGCAAGTTAAGTAAGTCCCAGTGTCCTGGCTTCAATCTCCCCATTCCTGGCAACATTATTCCAGTTGGTAATTATCCTCTGGGTAAAGAAACACTTCCTGGTTTCTGTCTAGAAATTGCCCTTTTTGCAACTCTAAAGTTGTGGTCTCTTGTCTAATGTCTTGATACAGCCTTGATATCATCTAGCATTGATCTGGGTTTCAGGTTCAATCCCATTTATAATGTTACACACCTCTACAAGGTCCCCTTTGAGACATCTTCTTTCCAGAACTGAAGAGCTCCCCCAACCCCGGATTGTCTAATTATTACTTGTAGCTCATTCCTCTAATCCTGGGGATCACCCTAGTTGCTCTCCTCTACTCTCTGTCTCTGGGACCTGGGCAGCCCCTTATGGGCAGGGATCACATCACTCCCACCTTCGCCCATCTCCACTGGCTCCCCATCCCCAGAGGATCAAATTCAAAATCCTTGTCCTCACCTTCAATGCCGTTCATGGCCTTGCTCCCGCCTATTTCTACGACCTGCTATCTCCCTATCAGCCTGCCCGTCCCCTCCGCTCAGCAGACTCAGGCCTGCTCTATGTCCCCCGCCCAAATGGCCCCACCATTGGTGGCCGGGCTTTCAGACCCTCTGCCCCCCACACTCTGGAACTCCATCCCACAATCCCTTCGCCTTGTTTCCTTCCCTTTTCTCCTTCAAGGCCGGTCTCAAGACCTTCCTCTTCAACCGTGCCTACTGCTGCCCTCCTAACTCTCCCCCCTTTGCTCCTCTCTTTCCCCCTGCCCCAACCCTGACCCTCCCCCTCCCCACTCGGGTCCCGACTTAACTGTTCAGCGCCTTTGGACGTCCTCCCGACATGAAAGGCGCTCTATAAATATAATTTTATTGTTGTTCTTGTTGTATGTCATATTAAGCATATTACTTGTTGTGTAACATGTAGCCTGACCGGACCATACAGCCTGAGTGTGATATCTGGGGATTTAATCTCGAAAGATTTAGCAATTCAACCCAGCATCCTGTTTTTGCCTTTTTCATTGCCGCCTGACACTGTTGTGACACAAGACAAATAATAATACCTCTCAACTTCACCCCCACCCCCATGGCAAGTTCTGCTCCATCTCATGCAGTGCTTGTATTTCCTAGTCTTGCATCCTGTATGTAGTGACTTGCATTTATTTGCATGCGACTTCATTTGCCAGTTATCGGGACAATTGTGTATTTTGTATAAAACCTTTCTTCGCAACATAAATAAAGATGATCGGTAACTAAACGGAGAGACTGTTTCAAGGAGTCTGATCTTAGTAAAAGTCTTTGCATTTCATATGGTACTTTATCACGTCACTGTGACTTCTGAAAGCATTTCACAGAACATGATTTGCAGTAAATTGACTGTATGTTTTATGGTTGGAATATGGCAGCTAATTGTGCACAACCCGCAGAGGGAGGGAGGGTGGTGGAGAAAGAGCAGTTAAACAGTTTATATCAACTCATGTTTATACTCACTTATCAGCGATGCCAACCACACTCACAGCTGATATAGGATGTGAGATACTGTTTCCTCTGGTGGAGGAATTCAGAACGAGGGGAAATCACCTTGCCTTCAGAGCTAGGTCATTTAGGATTGAAATCAGGAAGCGTTTTTGAGGGATGGAGGTGACCTGGGTGCGGTAGGATTGAATAACATTTGGCTTTTGATATATCACGCCTTGTCCCACAGTTGAGACGTCTCAAAGCACTTCACACTGTAAAGTATTTTGTGGGAGAAACGCGGCAGCCAATTTGGCACAGTCGTGTCCCACAGACAGCTGTGGATTGAGTGGGGGACCAAGTCAAGTTGACTGCTTTGTAAACAGAGGCATGTGGAGGAAACTTGCCATTTTTCTAAGGATACAATTGCTTGTGAGGCGAGTGCTCCAAACAGTATGTTGGATTGGATTTGAGGTAATATCAAGACAGAAAGAGAGGAGATAGGAGGGGCCGAGGGAGTGAGTGCAGAGGTTAGGAGGTGCAGGGACTGAAGGCTGCAATGATGGCATGGAGGGAGGGTGAGTTACGAGTTACCCAAGAGAATGGATGAGAGGGGAGGGAGGGGAGAAAGATATTGAGAATGCCACAGATATATCAGGCTGTGCCTGTTAACTCCAGAGAGAATCAGAGCAATAAATTAATACCTGGCTTCAAAATGTACAACAGATTATGTGCTCACCTCTGCAATGTGTCATTTTGGTAAATATAATTGCCCCATAAGGGGGGACGTACCCAGCTTGACAAGTACAGTAGTAACTACCGGGTGTGTTGTGACAAACTGGGTATGCGCCACACAGAAAGGTAATGTACGTTGGATCACTGTAAACTTCACATTCGTCTCTATCTGCTCAGGTGAGAAACAGCCTTGGTCAGGAACACAGAGAAGGCAGACAACAGAGAACCAAAGAACAACAACAATAAATTCGATTGATATAGCGCCCTCCACATCGGACGGTGTCTCAGAGCTTCACAATAGCCGATCCCGGGCCCGAGCCAGGGGCAGCAGTTGAAAGGTGACCAAAGGCGCTGTTGAAGAGAAAGGTCTTCAGCTGGGACCTGAAGCTGAGAAGAGAGGGGCCGAGGCAAAGGGAGTGAGGAAGGGAATTCCAGAGCCTCGGAGGGGTAGTGGCTGAAGGCACGGCTGCCGAGGGTGGAGCGGAGGATTCAGGGGGACATGGAGGAGGCCAGACCCAGTGGAGCGAAGGCAATGGATGCTGGTTTGAGGAGAGAAGAGGTCAGAGAGATAGGGTGGTGCAGAGGAGTGGAGGGATTTGAAGACAAGGGTGAGGATCTTGAAGTCGATCCTCTCTGGGATAGGGAGCCAGTGAAGTCTGGCAAGGACTGTGGTAATGGGGGGGCAAAGCTTGGTGAGGGTGAAAATGTGGGCAGCAGAGTTTTGAATGAGCTCGACTCTGGATTGTGGTGGAGGGGAGACCAGCGAGGAGGGCGTTGGAATAGTCCAACTGCGAGGTGACAAAGGCCTGGACCAGGGTTTCGGCGGCTTTTGGGGTGAGGTATTGCCGGAGACGGGGGACCTGTCAGAAGTGGAAGAAGGCGGTGCTGGTGAGGGACCAGATGTGGGGGAGGAAGGACAGTTGGGGTTGAACCTTGCGCACAGGTTCAGAGAGTTTCAGGGCCAGGCCGGGAAGGTGGAGGAGGTGAGAGCCGTGTGAATGGAGACGTTGACGAGAGCCAAGGAGTATGGCCTCCGTCTTGTCAACATTCAGCTGCAAGAAATTTGCACTCATCCAGCCCCTGATGTCTGACAGGCCGACAGAACATCAGGGGACTGGGGGTCGCAAAGTGAAGAGGAGAAATAGAGTTGGGAGTCATCCGCATACATGTGGAAGTGTGCCCCATGTCTGCGGGTGACATCCCCAAGAGGAAGCGAGTAGATGAGGAAGAGGAGGGGGCCAAGGATAGATCCCTGGGGTCCCCCACAGGTAACTGGGTGAGAACGCGAGGAAAAGCTGTTTGTGGAGATGTACAGCTGGCAGTTTGTGAGGTAGGGACTCGAACCAGGCGAGTGCGGTCCCACTGAGGTGGATGACGGAGGACAGGGGGTGGAGGAGGATGGTCTGGTTGACTGTGTCGAACGCAGCCGACAGGTCCAGGAGGATGAGGAGGCAGAGGGAGCCCGGGTCACAGATAGAGAGGACTTCATTTGTGACTTTCCCAAGCACAGTCTCTGTACTGTGGGAAGGGCGGAAACATGATTGAAGGGGATCGAAGAGGGAGTGGGAGGAGAGGTGGGCGCGGAGTTGTTTTGCAACAACACATTCCAATGCTTTTGAAAGGAAGGGCAGGTTAGAGATAGGGTGGTAGTGGTTAGGGTTTGAGGGATCTAGGGACACCATGGGAGCCCAGAGAAAAGAGAACAAGTAAAACATGCAGAGTGTCCTGCTGGAATAGCATCTTAATAATGGGAGGGGGGGTGGAGGGGGAGGGGGAGGGGGGGTGGAGGGGGAGTGGGGGAGGGGGGGTGGAGGGGGAGGGGGAGGGGGGGTGGAGGGGGAGTGGGGGAGGGGAGGGTGGGAGAGAGAAGAGGAGGGAATAGAAACACAGCACCTTTAACATTGGGAGGATGACCAAAGGCACAGGACAGAGAAGGATTTTCTCCTGACATGAGGTGTGGGATCAGGAAGGGTGAAGGTAGGGAGTGATGAGGGTTTGAGGGTGACCGAAAGGAAATAATCCTTTCATTTCATACTCATCACTTCTTCTAGATGTCTCAAAGTGATTCACAGAATATATTGTTAAGTGAATTGATTGTGTATTTGTGGGCGAAACGCGGCAGCTGTTTGCACACTGCAGTATCCCACAAACTGTCATGAATTGAGTGAACTAATTACTGTACTATTGTTTCTTTGGGAGGGATTATTATCAGCGTGTGGAGCCGGCCAGGAATTGAACCCAAGTCTCTCGCTTGTGAGGCAAGTGCTCTAACCACTGAGCAACAGGACTCAAACTAGAAGGTCTTGAGACGGTTCTTGAAAGCAGCCCAGGGCAGGGGTGAGATGAGAGGCTCTGTGATGGAGTTTCAGAGGGTGGGGGCAGAAAGGCCTGGGATGGTGGGGTTGTGGCGGGGGTGGGGGTGAATGAGGTGGGGAGCGGAGATAGAGGATGGGAGGGAAGAGAGAAGAGAAGGAGGAGAGGAGGGGAAAGAGGAGAGAGTGCAAGGAGAAGATGTGAGGGAGTGGGGAGGAGGGGAGAGAGGAGGGATACGAGAGATGGAGAGTGAAGAGAGAGTTGGGGAAGGAGGGGAGAGAAGGGAGGGAGGAGAAAGAAAGAGTGGGAGGAGAGAGAAGGGAGAGAAGAAATAAGAGAAGATGGGAGGGAGGGGAGGGAGGAGAGAAGAGGAGAGGAGCGGAGAGAGGAGGGGAGGGGAGGGAGGTGAAAGGATGGAAAGAGGTGGAGAGAAGGGAGATAGGAGGGGAAGGAGAGGAGATGAAGAGTGGAGAGAGAGGAACGGAGGAGATTAGGGGGAGGACAGGTGGAGAACGGAGACAGAGGTGGTACGGATGGCTTCAATTGTAGTTTGAGACTCACCAACACAGACATAATTATCTGAAAGCTGATAACCATTGTTGCAGACCTGGCTTGTGACAAGCTGTGGATACCACACGCTGCAAACCCACATCCCTGAAAACAACCAGAACACGTTTACAACAACTGACATTCCATACGCGGAGTCCTGCAGCTCAGTGGTTAGACCTCTCACCTCACAAGTGAGGGTCTCAGGGAGAAGATATTTCCATGGGCGGAAGAGTACAATTGAGGAAGTGATCAGGTCAATAGACCTGACAGTGCAGTGTCTCGTAGCTCAGTAATATTAAATAATAATAATAATTAATTGTTGCATTTGATACTGTGCTTTATCACGTCTTTGAGGCATCTCAAAGCGCTTCACAGAATATACTGTAAAGTGAATTGACTGTATGTTTGTGAGCAAAGTACTGCACTGAGCTCAATGCGAGTCTTGAAACCTCAACCTGTTTACCCAGCAGCAAGGACACTGCTACCTGAGCCAAACTGATATTGCCCCTCACACACTCTGTGTGCATCAAACACATGCCTGTGGATTCAGGCGTGTATAGTGAGCCGTATTTGAAGCGTGCATCAGGGAGGCAATTAGCATTGTGCAAAGCTAGGAGTAGGAAATGCGGTCTAAAAGGAAGGTCTTGAAATGATCTTTAAGGAGGCAAGGGATGGCATAAGGTGAAGGGGTTCTGGGATGGAGTTCCAGGGGTGGGAGACAGCAAGTCTGAAGGCCTGATTGTTTATTGGGGTAGCCGGGCCGGGAGGGAGGGAGGCAGGGCAGGCGAGTGTCTGCCAAGTGGAGACATCATGGTAATTGGTTGAGAAGAGTTTATTTAAAAATAAATGAAACAACGCTAATTTGTTCACTCAGTCCATGACTGTTTGTGGGGCACCTCCATGGGTGATTGTCTATCATAATAAAATAATAATCCTTACATTTATATAGCGCTTTCCACATCTTATCGACGTCTCAAAGTGCTTCACGGAATACAACAATGTCCCAAGGTTGGGACCAGAGTGGGGGGTACGGGGGGGGGGAAGGGGGGGACGGGACGGGAGAGGACAAGAGGGAAGAAAAGGGGGAAAAGAGGTAGGGACCAGAGCAGGGGGGGAGGGGTCGTGGTTGGCGGAAGGAATAAGGAGAATACTAATGGACAGGGAATTAATACAATCTTAGAACATAAATGTGAACAGTCTGTCTGTCAAAATAAAGTGAGAGGAACATTAATAATACAGTACTGAATTGATCTGTCTCTAAAACAATGTACACAGTATCCAAATTATAACAGATGAACTGCAGGCAGTAATTTGTGGGGCAGAAGCAGATATAGTTAGCAGATATGGTTTCCAACTCGCCCCTTCCAGTCTGCTCCATATTCTCTGGCCGACCCATCCTACCATCAGTGGCCAGGCTTCCAGCCTCTCTGCTCCATTTTCTGGAACTCCATCCAATAGTCCTTTGCCTCACTTCCTCTGTTGCATACTTCCAGGCCAGCCTCAAGACTCTCTTTTACGATCGTGCCTTCTACCGCCCTCTCACCACTCTCCCTCCTCTCTCCCCAACTCTATCCCTCCCCCATGCTGTGGTCTCGACTCCTCACTGTTCAGTGCCTTGGGAGATCCTCCCAATGTGAAAAGCGCTCTATGAATGTCATTTTGTTGGTGTAGCAATAACTGAACTGTGCTTACACAAAGAACAGGACTGGCAATTGAACATTGCGATAAAAGATACGAAGCGATCAATCACACAATCAGGGGTACTCTCTAGACTATCTGATAGTGGAAGGTAGAGGAACAAATATGCAAGAAAATTAGGAATTGGGTAAGAGACATTAGAGGCACAGAGTAACAATTATGGGGGATTTCACATCAATTGGCTAGAAGAAGCAGTTAAAGGGGATAACAAAATGGAATTGCTTCGATATATACAGACTCCTTCCTACTCAGTATGGAAGAGTCCCAATGAAAGGGGAATCCCTGCTGGTTTAGCAATGGGAAATGAATCAGAGCTGAGAAGGTAAGTACGAGTTGGGGAACATCCCGACAATAGCGATCATAACTTAATAAGAAATAAGTTAGTGATTGAGAAGGACATGAATATCACAAAGACCAGGGTAATAGTTGGAAAAAAGCTGATTTTGAGAGGATGAGAATGGAACTTTGCAACATAAATAAAGAGGTAGAGCAGCAGTGGGAAACATTGATCAATAGAGTCCAGGAGAATTATATTCAGCTGAAAAACAGGATATAGCTAAATAGGACTGGGGAACTGGAGGATAGCTAATGTTATCTTTATATTGAAAAAGGGAGATAGAATAATAACAGGGAAGTATATACTTATCAGCTTAACATCGGTGGTAAGAAAGGAAATGGAATCCTTACTGACGGAGGTAATAGGAAAGTATTTAGAAATGGAAAGCCTAACAAAGAATAGTCAGCAAGGATTTCTGAAAGGAAGGTCCCATCTCATTGAGTTCTTTGAAGGGGTAACAGAAAGAGCAGACACGGGTAATGCTGTACATCAAATACACAGATTATTATCCTTATTATTATTTGGGGGTCCAACATAAGAGAGAGAAAAAGAGGGGAGAGGAATTTTATATCTCAAAGAGGCAGAAAGAAAGAGAAGGACAGGAGCGACAGAGAAAAAGAGTGACAGATAAGTCAGAGAGAAAGATAGAACAGGAAGGTTTTGTTCGATCAGTCCAATAAAGAGGAAGGATAGAGAGAAGCAAATATCAATTTAAAATAGTCAAACAGACAGTCAATGTGTTGCTCACACACTAGTGTCCTGAACTAACTTACCCACAACAAGGACTTCAGTGTGCATGGTCCCAGACACAGAGCAACTCGCAACCTGTTTGCAGAAAGTCCAATGCTAATCTCTTGCAAAACTCTCTCTCTCACACTCCGTCTCACACTCACATTGATTCAGAGCTGTGGATATACTGTACAATTGTTTACGACACACCAAAGGAAGTTTAGTAATCGGTGAATAAGTTGAGGAGGAGTTCTCTTCAAACTGGGCAGTACTCAGAGAGGATTGTTCAACTCAGGGGAGCATTTTTTAACTAGATCTTATCTATTTGAGGTGAATATTAATGCTCTATTTTTGTTTAGAGCTCTCGCCTCTCAGTCAGAAGGCTGTATGTTCATTCTCTTATGATGGAAACTTTGAGCTTACATACCTAGTGCAAGCTGATGATGCAGTGTGTGTGTGTTTGTGTGTGCACTGTGTGTGTCAGTGTGTGCACCACATCATCTCCAACCACCCATTCCTTTCCAAGGACTTGGAATGAGATTTCACATCCTGGCTTTGCTCTTTCCTCTCCAGCCATTGCCTCTTTGAACCCCTCCAATCCGGTTACCACAGCCCAGAAACAGCCCTGGTCAAAGCCTCAAATTACATTCTGTGTATTTGAGATCAGGCATCTCTCTGCTTCCTTGTCGTTCTTGACTTCTCTGTTGCATTACTCTACCAGGATGGTACAGGGTGTAGGGAGCACCATTTCCAAGTTTGCAGATGACACAAAGTTTGGAAAAATAGTAATTAGTGGGGAAGATAGTACCCAACTGCAAGAAGATATTGATCGATTGGTAAAGTGGGCAGACACACGGCAGATGAAATTTAATATAGACAATGTGAGGTGATGCATTTTGGGAGGAGAAATGAGCGGAGGCAATAGTGGCTGGGTAGTATAGTTTTAAGGGATGTGAAGGAACAGAGAGAACTGGGGGTTTGTGTAAATGAGTCTTTGAAGGTGGCAGGACAGGTAGACAATTAGTTAGAAAAGCATATGGGATACGAGGCTTTATAAATAGAGGTATAGTGTATAAAAATTGGGAAGTTCTGACTAAACTCTACAAAACTTTGGTTAGGCCTCAGCTGGAGTACTGTGTTCAATTCTGGTCACCACACTTTAGGAAGTATGTTAAGGCATTGGAAAGGGTGCAGAGGAGATTTACTAGGATGGTACCAGGAATGAGAGACTTCAGTTATGAGGAAAGACTAGAGAGGCTGGGTTTATTCTCGTTGTAACAGAGAAAGTTATGAGGAAACCTAGTAGAGGTTTTCCAAGATCATGAGAGGATTTGAAAGAGTAAATTGGGAAAAACTGTTTCCACTGGTGGGCGTATCAGTGACTCATGGTCACAGATTTAAAATAGTTTCAGAAAGAAGCAGAGGGGAGCTGAGGAGAAATGTTTTCACTCACTCAGTGGTTTGTTCGAATCTGGAATGCATTGCCTGAAAAGGTGGTGGAGGCTGATTCAATAACAACCTTTAAAAGAGAGGTAGACATTTATTTGGGGAAGACGGGTTTATAGTGAGAGAGAGCTGGGGCGTGGAATTAAATTGCTCTTTTCAAAGAGTCGGCACAGACTCGATGGGCCGAATGGCCTCCTTTTGTGCTGCACGTTTCTATGATTCTATTGCCCAGATGTTCCCCTATTCATACTTCTCTTATCTGCTGTGAATCATTTCCCATTTCCAATCCAGCAGGGATTCTCCTTTTGTTGGGCCTCTCACTGATACTGAGTAGGAAGTTGTCTTTATAGATTGAAGGAACTCCATTTCATCATCCACTTTCATTGCCTCTTCTGACCAATTCATTTAAAATTTTCCATGATTGTTACTCTATGTTTCTTAATGTCTCTTACGCAATTCCTAATTTTATTGCATACTTTTTCCTCCACCTTCCACTAGTAGATGGTCTATAGAGTACACCTAATTGTATGATTGATCTCTTCTTATCTTTCATCTCTATACACGCAGATTCTGTTTCTATCTACTGATGGCTATGGTTAGAGACGACTAACGGCTTCTCCTCCAACCCCTGCACTGTCCTTATAGCATCCGCCAGGGTTCTCTCCTTGACCCTCTCCATTTCAACATCTAGATTTTCCTCATTAATGACACTATCCGCAAACATGTCAACTTCCATATGTCTGTGGATAACACCCAACTCTATCTTGCGACCTTTACCCTCGATTCCAGGACCACTTCTGTCCTGAGAGAATGCCTGTCGGACATCAAGTCTTGGATGAGAGCTAACTTTCTACAGTTGAATGTTAATAAGACCAAGGCAGACCTGATTGGATAGTACCTCTGCATCTCAGACATCTCCATGGTTGAACACTCAGCCTCACCGAGCCAGTCAGGAACCTAGGTGTCTTGTTCGATCCTCAACTGTTTATTCTCCCTCACATTCATGCCATGACCTGCTCTACCTTTCCTCTGCAACTTTGGTTGACTCTACCTCTACCTCACCCCTCAGGCTATTGAAACCCTCATTCATGCCTTCATTACGTCCAGGCTCGATTTTGCAAACGCCCTGCTTGTCAGCCTCCCGATTCCTCCTTCTGTCGGTTACAAATCATCCAGAACTCTGCAGCCCATGTCTTCTCCCACACCAGTCTCTGCAAACCTATCACCCCGTATCCTCACCCAACTCCACTGGCTTCCCATCACACAGAAGATTCAATTCAAGATCCTGGTCCTCACCTTCAAACACCTCTGTGGCCTTGCGCCCCATACCTCTGTACTCTCTACTCCTTACCCCCTACAAGTTTGTCCGCCCCCTCCACTCAGCAGGCTCCAGCCTGCTTCACATTTCCCATCTCACCTGCCCCACTATTGGTGGGCGAGCCTTCAGTACCTCTGCCTCCAACCTTTGAAATTCCATTCCGCAATCTCTCCACCCTTGCCAGCTACCAACTCTCCTTCAATTCTGGTCTCAAAATGCTCTACTTCCACAGCTCCATCAGTAACAATAATAATAATCCTTTCATTTGACATAGTGCTTTCCACATCTTCAAGACATCTCAAAGCGCTTCACAGAATATACTGTAAAGTGAATTGACTGCATATTTGTGGGTGAAATGCAGCAGACAATTGTGCACAGCAGTTTCCCCAAAACAGTCATGGATTGAAATGACCAATTTATTATAGGTTTATTTTGGATGAATTATTATTAGGCATGTGGTGCCCACACACCCTTTATATTTCTTCTATCACAGCCTGATCCCCCTGGTATAATACTCATCTTTGCTCATTAAAACCAAAATCTCAACTGCCCGAGTGCAGGTGGCAGAAAACCGGTTTGACCATTCACCACCAACTGTGGCTTGAGCATCTCTACAGCTACAGAGACATCAATAAGATGTGGAAAGCGCTATATAAATGTAAGGATTATTACTATTATTATTATTATTATTACCGCTGTTCTTTGTCACGTGTGAAAACAGAGTACTACTGCATCATCATCCTCAAGGCCGTACGCAGGGGGGGTGCGACGGGTGCGTACGCACCCCCCCAAATTATAAAAGGTCCACATTTTCCGGGGTAGAGAATTGCATTTTTTTATCAAATTTAAATACCAAGTAAATTTATTGAACATTTGAGTAACAATCATTTCTTCAAAACTATGTATAAATTATGAACACACATCTTTGAATGTTTTAGTATTAATATAAAATTATCGAGTCGCGCACCAGAATCGGCGTCTACCCCAAAACATACCGCGTCGATAGACCAGTCCATGACGCGGCGAGTCTGTGACTCGTGATTGGATAAACATAGGCGCCAAGACTCAAATCCTCGTTTGGAAATCATCCCGTAAACAGCCACAAGGGGCAGCACCAATTCTGGAGTTAAAATCATCTTTTCATCTGATCACCGTAAGTAAAAATTGCTCAAGTTTTGAGAGGTGTGACTGTAATGCTAGCAAACAATGACAACATATTTACAAGATTCTGAGAAATTAAAGCTTTTGAGAACCCAACAAAAAAGTTATATGTGTCTGGACGGGAATGCCTATCTTTAAAAAGATACTCATGGACATAGACCTAGGCTTTAGCGCCTATTCCACGTGGTGTGTCAATCGGAAATCATCCCGTATACAGTCACTACATAAAAAGGTAGCACCACTTTGTGGAAGCTGAAATCGTATTTTAATCTGATAATGTTAGCAATTGATAATAGTGCCTTAGTACATTGTCAGACAGCTCAGAGCGCTTCACAGAACGTACTGTAAAGTGGCCAGTTTTTGCCCAGGATTGTCCCACAAACACCGATGGAGTGAGTCACCGATTTTATTTGGGGGCGTTTGTTGGCCAGGACAACAGGAGAGAGACTTCCCTCCGCTTTTCGAGTAGTGTCAGAGGATCTTTTCACATCCATCTAAACAGACGGATCAGACCTCGGTTCAGCATCTCAACCAAAAGAACAGCCTCTAACCCCCCCCCCCCCCCCCCCCCCACAGCACCACATTGAAGTGTCAGCTTCCTCTGTGTGATACCGAGTGCCGACGTGGGGTTTGAACCCACAACTTTCTGACTCAGAGGCCAGAGTGCTATTCACTGTGCCAGGCGACTCGCCAGGTGATGCTGCTGTCTTCTATCACCTGTGGGAAACTTTCTTTCCCTCCTACTCAGTGCCTCTGAATCTGAAGACATTCCCAAGGTCGAGGTTGCATATCTGACTGATTGACAACTGAGATTTCTTTTCAGGGTTTGTGGGCAGTGTCACGTAATTGGCTATAACTTAAAGGATTGTTAACCTGCACCTGTTAGAGTTGAGGTCCCCAGAACTGCTGCCTCACACCAGCGGGATATAAAGGACAGGTGCAGTCGAGTCTGCAAAGCAACAGCTCTTCCTACACAAATCTCTTCAACGCGACTCCTCTGAAAGTCACTCTTTCTCTCTTTGAATAATAATATAATCCGTGCATTTCATGTAGCGAGGTAGGTTAGGGTCGGTCTACCTCGTGTTCTGTGACCGTGCAATGGTTCCCATAGGATAGTAGCACTATGGACAGTTTCCTCCCGGCTTCTCCAGCTATGTCCGCTAAACCTAAGACGCCTCTGCGGTAATGTCTGTGATACCAGTGTGGTAGTGTACCATATAGCTCCCTATTTGTCAGATGCTGTCGCCAGTAAACGTTCAGGGCGTCTCTTAGAAGCCTGGTATATACCTCACGAGTCACCTAATCTCCTGGGTTTGCCTAAGTGTCCAGCATTCTGCTCCGTATAGGAGCGACTTTCAGCCCTCGCGTTAATGCACATTCATTATAATATGGAAATCGATATTGGTAGAGCGGTTGACGTATTGGCTTCAAAGCGACCGAGGCGTCTCGAATACGGAACGCTATTAAAGAATTAATTTCCCCTCCCTTATTTTTTCAAGTATTTTTTCGTCAGATCAGAATTGCTTGATGGGTCACTGCCTTTCATTTTGATTCTAAATAAATAAATAAAAACTAACTACACTATTGCTCACAGTTCAACGATATTTTCAGGATAATGCTGATAACAGGCTTGTAACATGTGTGAATTAACTGTTTGACACTGATTTTCAGTTTCTGTATATTTTCTTGTCTTTTATAAAATTTGCTTTGCTGGAATATCTGAGCACATCATTCATACTTTACTCTTACATTATTGTTCATTACAGTCCGAAAGAAATTTAGTCTTAGGATAACAATGCAGAACAACTTATTAATTACCGTCAATCTGTAGTTTATGATCATTTTCTCTATACGCATACATTTATCAAGCATTCGTTATTGTACTGTGTTAATTGGATTGTAATTTACTTTATCGTTCGCATTCCTTACATCATCCAGTCAACAATCGTGTTTGCTTTTATCGGTGAACACATTCGACCTTCCCAATTAGACACGGACTACCGGGGAAAATATAAACACTGAATAAATAATGATGCTCTTAAACACCAAGGGCATGAAACATTTACCGTTCATATCGGATCTTCTGAATTGATTAAATAAGACCTCAAACTGTGTAAAACGTCGGAGACCTCGAGGGGGCTTCGGGGGCAGCCCCCAAGCCCCCGGCCATTGTTGGTCCCATCACTAGCAATTCGCACCCCCCCAAAAAAAATCCTGCGTACGGCCCTGATCCTGGAGGCTAAAAACAACCCCCAAGTCCTTTTTTTCACCAGCCACCATCACATCCCCTCAGGCATCCTCAATCTTCACTTCAAATGCGAAGTGCGAGGAGGTCATGGACTTCTCCTAGAAAATATACAATATCCTCCCGGCAGCCTCATCTTCCTGCCTCTCATCGCCCACCACCACCACCACCCCCATTCTGTCCTCCTCACCCTCCCCATCATCAGCTCCTACCAGAACCCCTTCCAACATTACTTCTACCCCATCTCTCCTTCCTTTCTCTCATGTACCATCACTCTAATGGAGCCCACCACCTGCTGCCTAGTCTCCCTTCCCAACAACTTACTGGTCACCCAGCTCTCCCTCCGATGCCCACTGCTGGTAGACATCATAAACCAGGCTCTCTCCACAGGATCAGTCCTTGCCCCCATCAAAACTTCTGCCATCACCCCACTCCTCAAAAAAACCTTCCCTAGATCCCTCAAATCCCAGCCACTGCTTCCCTATTTCAAACGTACCCTTCCGTGCAAAAGCACTCGAACATATTGTTGCCAACCAACTCTGTGCCCACCTCTCCTTCCATTCCTTATTTGAACTCCTCCAATCCGGTTTCCGCCCTGTCCACAGTACAGAGACTACGCTTGTGAAAGTTACAAACGATGTCCTCTCTAATTGTCAAAAGGGCTCCCTCTGCCTCCTTATCCTCCTGCACCTGTCTGCTATGTTGACCACGCAATCCTCCTCCACCGCCTGTCCTCCATCATCCACCTCAGTGGGACCGCACTCGCCTGGTTCGAGTCCTACCTCACAAACAGCCAGCAGTACATCTCCACAAATGGCTTTTCCTCCCGATCTCACCCAGTTACCTGTGGGGTACCCCAGGGATCCATCCTTGGCCCCCTTCTCTTGCTCATCTACACGCTCCCTCTTGGGGATGTCACCCGCAGACATGGGGCACACTTCCACATGTACGCGGATGACTCCCAACTCTATTTCTCCTCTTCACTTTGCGACCCCCAGTCCCCTGATGTTCTGTTAGCCTGTCAGACATCAGGAGCTGGATGAGTGCGAATTTTCTGCAGCTGAATGTTGACAAGACGGAAGCCATACTCTTTGGCTCTCGTCAACGTCTTCAATCACACGGCTCTCACCTCCTCCATCTACCTGACCTGCCCCTAAAACTCTCCGAACCCATACTCAACCTTGGCATCAGATTCGACCCCCAACTGTCCTTCCTGTCCCACGTTCGATCCCTCACAAGCACCACTTTTTTCCACTTCCGACGTATCACCCGTATCCGGCAATGTCTCGCCCCAAAAGCCACTGAAACTCTGGCCTTTGTCACCTCTTGGCTGGACTACTCAAATGCACTCCTTGCCGGTCTCCCCTCCACTACAATCCATAAAATCCAGCTCATACAGAACTCTGCCACCCGCATTCTCACCCGCACCAAACTTCGCTCCCCCATTACCCCAGTCTTTGCCAGACTTCACTGTCTCCTGTCTCAGAGAGGATCAATTTCAAGATGCTCACTCTTGTCTTCAAATCTCTCCACTCCTCTGCACCCCCTACCTCCCTACTTCCTCTCTCCTCAAAACAACACACTCCTTCACTCCACTGGGTCTGGCCTCCTCCTTGTCTCCCCCCCACCATCGGCGGCCGTGCCTTTAGCAACTGTGCCTCAAAGCTCAGGAACTCCCTTCCTCACTCCCTTCGCCTCGCTCCCTCTCTTCGTAATTTCAGTTCTCAGCTAAAGACCTTTCTTTTCGACCGCGCCTTCGGTCACTTTCTTCCCCCTGCCGCAGGCTCAGCTTTGGGATCCGTTATTGGGAACACTCAGAGATGCCGTCTGGCATGGAGGGCACTATATAAATCGAAGTTGTTGTTGTTGTTGTTGTTATCCATTCTTTTTCCAGCCATGAATTCTTCTTATTATTATTATTGGATGATTATTATAAGGCATGTGTGTGGAGTAAGGAAACTTGCCAAGGCTTCACCCTGATCTGCCTGGATTCAAACACAGGTTTCATTCTTGTCAGGCGATTGCTCTAACCACTGAGCTAACGACAACAATAGCAAAGTTACACTTGTACTTGTAGAGCGCCTTTCACGTCACGAGGACCACTGTAGCCACTGAGCTACAGGATAGAAACATACCAGATACAAACTTGACTTCATCAATCTCCTAGGTTAGACAGGAAAAAGAAAATACATTATCAATACTCAGTTAGGCTGGCACCAAGCCAATGATTGATTAACCTGAGGACATTTTTCGAGAAAGACCTGTGCACTGATCTTAACTCTTTTGGTTCCGAAATAACTGATCATACCTTAGTGGCAGAAGCTGGTTTTATTTTTACTTATGAAAACACACTCTACTAAACTCTACAAACATGAGCAGAATAATGCTAGGATGTCCATCTTCCTCACTATGAAAAACTCAGAGAGGTCAAGTGACATCAGCTGTGTTGATCTCAGGCTCTGGCAAGTTGGTCCATTGGATGTACAGGGAAGACATTTTGTTCTTTAGAGATGAGTATTTAGTTCCTCCTTTGCTCGGCAGGTTGCATAGCATCTCCCCATCTCAGCCCTTACCTGAGGACAAACCAAAACCAGTGAGAAACAGACCCTGCCTTGGTTGCCCACGTCAGACCTCAACCAAACTCTGCCTCTGATCTCTGTACATTGGACTGGCTCAATGGGTGTCAACATCAACAATAATAATCCTTAATGATGGGAGTCCTCCAGCTGAGTGTTTCGAGCACTCGCCTCGCGAGAGAGAGATCTGGGTTGGTTCCAGGCAGGGTGAAAATTTGGGCAAGTTTCCTTACTCCACACGCCTGGTGATAATCCCTAAAAAATAAACACGGGGTTTTAGCTGAGTCACGTATCTTGCTGACTGAGTGACTTCTCCTTCGCTTGTTCCTCTTCCTTTCACAGAATCAGGTTAAGTGGTGGCTTCCTGCATTTCCGGAGTTAAATGCAGTGAGTATGAAAACATCTCCAGCCCTGACCTCCCTCACCACCACCCACAGTCTCCTGTGACCAACTTGATTTGACCAGGGATTGTCCAGGGATTGTCAAGGATTTAGGCAGTGGATTGCCATGGCATGAAGAGGAGGAAACTCCATTCACAGGAATGTAAGAAATAAGAGCAGGATTAGGCCATTCAGCCCCTCAAGCCTGTCCCTCCACTCACGTTTCTGTTCAGAGCCGCGGGTTCTTCAACATCCCTATTTTGTTGTTTTATTGCTTCAGAGATGACAGCGCAACTGACAGAGCTGGGATGACACCTAAAACCTCAAACTTCACAAGAGCTGAAGTCTTGATTTACTTAAATACACTGTACTAAACTCCTTCCCCCTTTTCCATCCGCGTCCCCCCCCCCCCCCACACACACACACACACAGACGCAGACTCTCACCCTCAACCCCATTCACCATCAATTACCTCTTTTTTTAACAGACAAAGGAAGATGAAGATGAAGACGCCCTGGAAGCTGTTGACGATGGTGAATAGATAAGCCATGACAACCATTTCCTTCTGGAAGTGAAAGGCTCCGAGGATCCAGGTACAGCCCAGGACAAACACCTGCCCTGTGGCTTTAAACACCATCATCCTGCACAGTAACAAGATCATCATCAGCGTAAACCTCATCCCAGTAAATAATCTGCTCACTCACTTCATGGCTATTTGCATGGGCATCGCTGGCTGCCACAGTCACCAGCAAACACACAATCACTGGGGAGTCCTGTAGCTCAGCAGTTAGAGCACAAGTGGGCAAGTCTCCTTACTCCCTACACACGTCTGATAATAATCGCTCAAGAAAAAAACTACAATAAAATCAGTGCCTCCAATCCACGGCTGTTGTTTGTCGCTGTTGTTATCCTCCACGCCCAAAGTCGCTAAACCTCAATGTCAGTTCAAAATGTTTGCTCTCCTCCTGTTCACTGCACTCAAAATTGGAAGCCGAACAAAGGGAGGAACAGAGGAAAGGGATCGGGGGAATTGGTATGAAGGGAAGGGATTTGGAAAAGGGAAAGGGAAAAGGGAGGTGGGTGGTAAAGGAGGAGGGGAGGAGGCTCGGTCCCGGGATCCATTACAGTGAAGCGCTCTGAGACGCTGTCTAGCATGGAGGGTGCTATATAAATCAAAGTTGTTGTTGTTGTGGGATGGGGAAAATGATCGGTGGATAGGAGGGGCATAGGAGAGGTAGTTGAATGGATGGGGGATGGGGGGAAAATGGGAATGGGAAAGCAGAGGTGGGGGGAAAGGGTGGTTGGGGAGTTGGGGAAAGGGAGGGGCGAAAACAGATGGCCTAAAGGGGTGGGGTAAAGGGAGCCAGGGAAAGGGAATGGGGTAAAGGAAAGTGAGGTGGGGGGAAGGACGGTGGGGAGAGCAAGATTCACAGGATTTTACAGTAAAGTTCATTGTCTGAATTTGTAGGCAGACGGCAGCTAGCGGCCAGATAGCAGACGTTTGCAGGAGCTGAGAGGTGCTGGCTCTCACCTGGTGTTGACCGTCGGCAGTTCCATGCTGCGGCTGGTCACATTGTGCCGAAGGATACACAGCACAGTCAGGTACAGGGCAAAGTTGACCTGTTAGGCAACAAATTGCGTAGCATTGGAATAATAATGCTGATCCTTGCATTTGATATAGCGCTTTTCACACCTTCTAGACGCCACAAAGCGCTTCACAGAATAGACTGTAAAGTGAATTGCGTACATCTCCGTTTCCCTCCCTTCAGGTTTTTGGCTTTTAGCGTCCCCACAAACAGTCGTCGATTGCGTAACCCATTTATTTTTATTTATTTTGAGGGATTATAATAATAATAATCCTTGCATTTGATATAGGGCTTTTCACAATCTTATCGACGTCTCAAAGCGCCTCACAGAATATTGTGTCAAGTGAATTGACTGTATTTTTGTGGGCGAAACGAGGCAGCCAATGGAGCACAGCAGTGTCCCCCACCCCCCACACACACAGCCGTGGATAGAAATGACCAATTTTATTATTGTGGATAAACCAAGGATCTCTAATTCCATTTCACCCCCACACCCACCCCTCCACCACTCACACACACACACACACACACACACACACACACACACACACACAATACAATGTAAACAGCATGCCTCACACACATTCACTGGCAAATCTTTCCGAAATACTGCAGAGAAGTATGTCTATAAGGGAGGGTGCATATTATCGTTATTATATTATTATATATTATTATTTTAAGTCAGTCTGGGGAGATGGTTTATATTATTATTAGATTTTCATTATTATTTGTCTTATATTATAAAAATTATTATTTAATTATATTATTGGTACTGCATAATGATATGATTATCACTTATATATTATTATAATAATCCTTGCATTTGATACAGCGTCTTTGCATCTTCTGGTCTGTGTCTCAAAGTGTCCCACAGAAAACACTGCAAAGTGAATTGACTGTACACCCATGGACGCAAACGCGGCAGCCAATTGCGCACATCAGCGTCCCCACAAACAGTCGTGGGCTGAGTGTGGAGTAAGGAAACTTGCCCAAGACCTGCCCTGACTTGCGTGGAATCGAACCCTGGTATCTTGCAAGGCTTGCAAGGTGAGTGGTCTAACCACTGAGCTACAGGATTGTCATTATTATATTATTATAATTATCATGATGATATAGGATCATATTATTATAATAATCATCATTATATAGAACAACAACAAAATTACATTTACATTGGGAGGACATCCCAAGGCACTGAAGTTGTATTATTATATACTTATTAATATCGTTAGAGATTATTATATTATTAGAATATATAAACAGTAATATATTCATTGTTAAACATCTTCATTAATATATTAATCAACAACAACATTTCACTTGCACTTTTCATGTTAGGAGGACATCCCAAGGTGTTATATATTATATTATGATAATTATACTTGAATATAATTCTATTTAGAATTATAATATCATCATTATTATATAGGATCATAGTATTATCGTTATGATTACATGGGATCATATATTATAATGGTCAATATTATTATATCATCCTTATATTATTTTTATAATTATCATAATTCTTTGAATTTCATAATGATATATAGTTATATTATTATACAATTATAATTCAGTACACATTATATGGTTATATTATACAATTTTAATTGAGTATACAGTACAGTATATGGTTATATACATTTAGTTCCTCAAATGCTGATGGCTGTCATGTGTTGCAGGATTATTATTATTATTTACCACCCAGTGGTACACTGACACCTAATAGTTTAGTTCCTCAAATGCTGATGGCTGTCATGTGTTGTATGACAGCCATCAGCATTTGAGGAACTAAACTATTAGGTGTCAGTGTACCACTGGGTGGTAAATAATAATAATAATCCTTGCATTTGATATAGATCTTTTCAAGTTTTGAAAACGCTGACGATCCATTGAGGAGCCATGGGGGGAGTGCTGGTTCCATTGTTGGAGGTTCTGGGTGGACAACACATCAAAAGTGTGGATGTCCAAAGGACAACGACAAAAACAACTTGGATTTACATAACGGCCATCAGGCCAGAGTGCATCTCTGAGCTCCTATATCAATACCATAATTTACACTGTGCTACATTGACACCTACTGGTTACTTTCTCAACTGTACAACTGTACAATCTGTGTAGTCATTACCACAATGATCAGATACACGGGACCCAGGAAACTCCACCTCAATCCATTTTTGTCATTGAGCCAGCAGCTGGAAGTAAACCACAGAGAGAGAGATGCACAGTGAGTAGAGGCCTCTGTGAGCACCGTAACATTATTATTATATGACCCTACAAATCTGCCACTCCCTCCGCTCGGTGGGCTCTGGGCCGCTTCAGGCCTTCCCCACCATTGGTGGCCGGGCCTTCAACCATTCTCACCCTCTAGTGTTCTATCGCTCAGTCCCTCCGTCTCACCCCATCCCTCGCTTCTTTCAAGAACCACATCAAAGCTGCTATACAATTGAAGTTTTGGTGTTGTTGTTGGGTGAGATTTGGTGTTGTTGGACCTATTAAGCTCCCTGAGCTGCTGCCATGTGAGAAGCCAAATTGTTGTTGTTGAATATTTCTATGTCAGGCTGGCTCAGGGGCTAGTGCTCTCTCCTGACTTTCTGTCACAAAACTGGGTTTCAAGGCCAACATCAAGACTTTGAACTTACAATCTAGACTTGATCTCACAACCTTCTGTCTCACAGACAAGACAGAGAGAGAGAGAGAGAGAGAGAACGCTACAGACTGAGCCAGGCTGACATGGAAATATTCAGCAAACCACAATTTGGCTTCTCACAAGGATTATAGTTATTACAGTAAAAGCCCTTTATCCGGCACCCAACCAACCAGATTCTCAACCCCCTCCCGACACAATTCACCTTTCCAGCAATCGCGAGTGTGCTCACTTTGCGCATGTGTGCAATCCGTGTGCATATGCACGTATTAAACTTACAAACGCTGGAATGCTTTTTTTACTGCTCATTTTACCGAGTTTGCTGGAATCCTTTATTGCGAAGTATCCATCCAATATTCTGTTACTATTTAGTCTATTATTAATATGGTATGTTTTAAAATAAGTATTTTTTTGTGTTGGGTTTTCAGCAACTTACCGTCCGAATATCCGGCATGCTCAATTAACAGATTCCCATCGAGGGTGCTGGATACACGGGCTTTTACTCTGGCCGTCATTGTTCTTATTGCAGGTAAACTTCGCTTAACGTTGTGACCTTTGCTAATACGTCGTTCGCCAGTGGGTGGAAAGTGGGCGCGACGGAGCTAGGACCTGGCAGTGAGCCAAGCCAGCAGTGAGAGAGCAAGTCTGCTCCACATTCCCCACTTATTTCCCCAGAGCTATATCGCACATTGCTTCCTTTTTCATTGGGCTGGAAACATAGTGATCCAGAAAGTTATCCTACACAAGAAGGACATGGTTACCATTGATCAAAAATATGGTTACAGCCTTGGGAAGGGACAGTGTGCTGGAGGGTTTGAAAACATAATCTATTTGGTTTAAGTTAAGGAACAGTAAATGAACTGTTACATTCTTAAGTATATACCACAGATAGTGGGAAGGAGATAGACCAGGAAACCTGCATGCAAATTTCAGAAAATGTATAACCAATGGTATAACCAGTAGTGATAATGGGGGAGTCAATTATCCAAACATAGACTGGCAAAATAACAGTGTCATGGGTGGGCGAGGAAGGGGAGCAATTCCTGAAATATAGGGTAACTTTCTGGATAAGTGTGCTTCCAGCCCAACGAGGAAGGAAGCAGTGCTGGATCTTGTTCTGTGGAATGAAGTTGGGACCAATTGGAACAGGTTTCAGTGGAAGAGTAGCTGGACAACAGTGATCACAAGATCATTAGGTTTTGAGGCTTAAGGAAAGAGACGGGGAACAATCAACGCTGAGGATACTCAACTGGATGATGGCTAATTTCAGTGAGTTATAAAGGGAGCTATCTAGGATGGACTGGAAAGATTGGCAGCTAATTTCAAGGAGATTGTTAGATTGGGGAATCTAAACCTCCCTGGGTGACTAAGAAAGTGGGATTCAAATAAAACAGAAAATGGAAAGGGACAAGATACAGTTAAATATTATGTGAAGATATCTAACTGGAAGTGGGAAATAGCTATGGTGGCTAGATATTTGGGGAGACAAATTTGCGAGGTTATGGAGAGAGCATGTGGGAGTCACATTCATTTGGATTGCTATCACGGGCAAGATGGGTAGAATGGCCACAGAGAGTCTATGATTATCCTGTAGCTCAGTGATTAGAGCATTCACCTCGCAGCGAGAGACCTGGGTCCAATTCCTGTCAAGTCACAGTGAAACCTTGGGCAAGAGGTTAATAAATAATGATAATAAATAATCCCTCAAAAAAACAAGAATAAATTGGTCACTTCAATCCACGACCGATTGTGGGACATTGCCGTGTGAAACACATTGTCTGGTTTAAATCCACTTCACAGTAAATGCTTTGAGATGTCCTCCCACCGTGATAAGGCAAGTACCCCAGACTGACGAGGAGAAATTAAGAACGAGAGGAAGAGTCATTGAAGTCTTGAAACACATAGGTTTATTAGTCAGCATAATAAACACAAAGTCATGTTAATAATAATAATACTTGCATTTGACATAGTATGTCGTCTGATAACACTGCACTTTTAGGATAAAACGTTAATAATCTGTGCACTATTTAAGCTCTCTGAGACGCTACCTGTATCAGTGCAGGTTGATGTTGCTCAAATGTATGTTTCTGTTTAAGATACTGCAACGCTACTCACAGAGAGAAGTTTTTCCTGGTGCGCTGGCTAACAATGCGAAAATAACATTTACATGGATTGAAGTGACCAATTTATTGTTTTTTGTGTGTTTTTTATGGTGTTATTTGAATATTTATTGTTTTTGTTCGGTTATTGTTCGGTATTTTTATTGTGTTTAGTAAAAGAACAAGCAACTTACTCCCCCTAACCCCGTGATTCCCATAAGGCCTTGGATTTGCCAACCGCAGTTTTACTAACGAGGGGGGGGTTTCAGGAACGTATCCCCCATGGTTATTATTGCTCATACTAACATGACAACTATCATTAGTTTTGCTAATAATATTCTTACTACTGTACTATGGTGATTACTATTAGTTTTACTAGTAATATTATTCATACAATGATTATTAATACTGTATTACAATCATTAATATTACTATTACCACTGGTAATGGTATCACTGCTTTCATTACTGCTGTGGCTGCTATTACTATTCATATTTTTACTCTTGTTACTGTTACTATCAGGGAGGGAGGGAGGGAGTCAGGGATTTGTTAGAAACATTTGCAACTATTTCAACAACTTTAGAATGATCCGATCCCAGTACCTGTACTGTATACCAATTGGTTGAGTTAAGTCAATTTATTCAGGTCAAAACAGCAGGCAATACACAAATAAATGAAACAAAAATACGCAAGACACAACTGTTTTACCGGATTTCTGTTACAGCATTTGTCTTCTCTTGCTCCGCTGCCATTCTGGAGATACATCTAACCTTTGTTTAAGGGCAACTTAAATACTTTAACACAGTTGTCTTCAATGAGAAACGTCATCCTGTCTGCTCATATCACAGTTTATTTGTTTAATTCCATACATGACTTATCTTCTGCAAGCTTGCATAGCGACAGTCTCAAAAGAGACAGTAACGCTTCTTATCTGGTGCCTTCTCAATGGATCAAAGCTTAACCAGGCCAGGTATTTCACTTCTCCCTTTAACCACATTTTATTCTCTCCTGATTGGTCCCTTCGTGTGGTTTGGGTCATACTTCCTGTGTCCTGGTACCTCCTGATCTTATCTTGCCACATTTTGGGTTTCTGCCTTGCGGTTACTTAGCACTGCACTTATATTTTATATTCTTAAAACACTTTAACATTTACCCATGACAACAGATTCTGGGATGGGGGGAACATAGAGGACAGAATGCTACAATATGTGAGACCTACAACAACAACAACAACAACAAAATTATACTTGTATAGCACCTTTCATGTCAGGAGGATGTCCTAAGGTGCTGGACAACAACGACAACAACAACAATTTACATTTATAGAGCGCCTGGACAGTCTGACACAAGCTGGGGGCAGGGGAGGGAAGGGGGGATTAGGAGTTACTGATGGGACCATCGAAGAGGAGAGTCTTGAAGGAGGCCAGGGAGAGGGCGAGGTGTAGGGTCTGCGGGATGGAGTTCCAGAGGTTGAGGGCAGAGTGGCTGAAGGCTCGGCCACCAATGGTGGGGCGGGTGGGGCGGGGGAACTCCTGCTAAGTGGAAGGGGCGGGCAGGTTGGTAAGGGGTTAGAAGGTCACGGATGTAGGGTGGGGCGAGGTTGTGGATGGCTTTGCGTGAGAGCTAGGGGAACAGGGTGAATGCAGCCTCCCATTCAGAGCCTGACACCTCTGGCATTCTCTGCCTCAATCCCTGCTCCCCACTCACTCCCTCTGTGCCCTTCCTCAGATCTCATCTGAACACTTTTCACTTGTGCAGGTCACCTCCCGCCTTCTCATCTCCCACGCTGTGTGAGGCTGTGTGAGGGGCGCTGTATAAATGCAACTTGTTGTAGTCACATTGTGCAGAATGGGAGAATGACAAGACAAAACAGAGAATATACTAAGAAACACATGCCTACAGGGAGGGTCAGGACCAGGACTGACCAACCTCTCCCACAACAGAAATTTGGCCCCAGTTGAGTTTGACCTTTAGCTGACCTAAAATGTTTTCTCACAAATAAATGTTTTCTTCTCAGTACATTTATCGTCATTCCATTTTCCATCTGCCAT
Organism: Hydrolagus colliei; assembly: GCA_035084275.1. Lineage (NCBI taxonomy): Eukaryota > Metazoa > Chordata > Chondrichthyes > Chimaeriformes > Chimaeridae > Hydrolagus > Hydrolagus colliei. Next base: position 661,866 of record CM068774.1, on the reverse strand, counting down.
GAAGTGCACACAATCTTCATTTCCATGGTTATTTGGTTCACCTGCTTGCCAGAATCTGGAATAAAATAGAGAAATTAAATAAGAGTAAATGTATCACAAGAGCATCTACTCCACATTAACCAGAACACCAAAGGCGGCGGTCAAGCTTTGAACCATTCTGCCCCCACTCTCTGGAACTCCATCATGGAATCTCTCCATAACTCCTGTCCTCCATCACATTGTGGGATCATATCAAGACCTTTTGTTTCTCTTGTTCATCTTTCACCTTCCCCCACCCACCACTCAACTCACAGCCTCAGCCCAGGTGTCCAGCCAGGATTATTAAATGTCATGTGACATCTCAGTTTTAAAGAGATATACGTATAAATTTGTAATGTATTGTACGTCACTAAATAGAAAGTCTATCCTTTACAGCACTGGTTCCCAACATTTTTTTTGCCCCGACCCTAAATTAGCCACCAACAGGTCCTCCCGATCCTCTGCGGGTGACTGCGTGACTGAAGCAAAGCTCAGCCGAGACAATATCTCCTTCTCTTTTGTAGACTCAGCACAACTCGCTAGTACGGTCTTTCATACAACTTGGTCGGAGTTGTCGCCTCGAGCATTTTTCAGCATTAAAAAGGAAAAAGAAATAAATTCTGATGACCCTTCGCGATCCTACTGAGGTGCCCTCGCGTCACTGATTTGGGTCATGACCCGAGGTTGGGAACCACTGTTTCACAGGTATGATAGGTCTTGCATGACACCAACAAAACGTACAATCAATTCACTTTATATTCTGTGAACTGTTGAGATATCTCGAAGACATGATATATCTCTATTATCTAATGCGAGTATTATAATTACAATATAAGGATTACTATTACAATCGCATTTGATCTTATGCCTTTTATGTTGGTAAGACTTCTCAAAGCCCTTTACAGTATTTGCTGTAAGATTGTGTATTTGTAGCCAAATGAAGCGAAGGAACGATATAAAAGACTTACGTCACAGATGATGTGTAACTTGTTCCATCCACCCAAATCCAGCTACCTTCAGCGTTGATATCATTGAGTCCAATCCAACATTGTTGATGGTGGGTTTTTTCCCAGAGAAATGTCTGTGGTGCCAATAAGAATATCATACAATGCTCTCTATTGTTATAGCTATGTGGGTTTAATTGTGAAGTGCTCTGAGATACAGCCCGGGGTGGAGAGGACTGTATCAATGTAAGTTGTTGTTATTGTCGCTGGTTAAACTCCAGCAGTTACCACAATTCACAATTCCTAAGATCTCCAACCTTGGCTCCCGCCAACCTGTGTCTAATCCATTACTCTCTGAATTTGGTAAACAGCATGTAACTCCGTGTGTAAGTGGCTTACTTATGTCAAACTCCACAGCCCGGATACTCCCTGCACAGAACTCAGAACTCCCATTGCTCCAGTCCTGGTGAGGTTCCCATCACCACCAATTTCCAAATGGATGAATTTCAAGATCCTCTCACTTGTTCACAAACGCTTTGAGCCCTCACACCTCCCTATGTATCCAAACTGCTTACCCCTCACTCCCACTTCTGCTGTCTCTGCTCAGCTGGTTCCAGCCTCTTGCTTGTCCTTCATGCCCTCCACTCCACCATTGGTGGGCACTACCCTAAAATTCTGGAATTTTCTCCCTCAATCCCTCTGCCTTGCCCCCTCCATCCCACCTTTTAAATACAGCCTAAAGACCTTCCTTTTTGATCATGCTGATGGTCACCTTCCCCAACTCTCACCCTGTGGCTCAGTGTCAGACTCTGCCACGGTCAAGTGATCTGGGATACTACCCCATGTGAAGGACCTTTTATAAATGTAAAATATTGTTATTGATGTTCAACAGGCAATCTGTATTTTAGATTCTTAAGTGTGTCAGTTGGTTTCCACCCTTGCAGACACCAGGCCTGATCATGGTGATGGATGTCCGTGTGTACCAATCATGATAATGAGTTTTCATGCAATTCAGACACCTGGCTGATCAAGGCAATGACTTTCCATGACAGAACCAACAAATTTTGGTCTGTCTCAGATACCAAGCGGACTAACAAAAGTGCTGTGGTGGTCAGTAGCCTGCAGGATGCCATGCAGTATACCATATTTGGAGTATCAATGAGCTTAGAAATGGGGTCCTGTAGAAGCCAGATGGTTGGACTGGGAGTCACTATGGTAGAGCAGAGATTTACATTGAGGCGAGCAGACAAAGAAGCCAGGGACACTGTCTAGAGGCAGGAGATGGCAGAGGGTCAAAGATGGCAGAAACACCGAGAGAGGCAGTTGAAGATGGGCTATTGCGCTGAGATGTCTCCTAGGTGTGATAGAGCACTATATCAGATGCAAGGATCATTATTATTATTAATTAAAATTCTGTGAAGCTCTTTCAGACATTGTGCTATCTGGAGATGCCAATCTTAGGCTGTTGTTGTTGTTAGGAATGAAGAACAGGAATAGACCAATCAATCCCTCAAGCCTGTTCTGCCTTTTTGTTAGATCATGGCTGATTTGTACCTCAGCTCCATTTACCCCTCTTTGTCTACCCCTTGAGACACTGAGATAACATGTTGATGTTGCCCAGTCGATAATAATAATAATCCATGCATTTGCTACAGAGCCTAATGGTGTCTTAAAAATGTCTCAAAGCACTTAAATTCACTGTACAGTCTGAATTCACAGTACATTTGTTTTGTGGGTGAAATGCGGCAGCTAATTGCATATAGCAGCGTCCACAAACTAGTATGGATGAAAGCCACCATTTTGTTATAATTTGTTTTTGAAGCAACTGATACCCCAGGAAAAGTAACTAACAACTGTGTTCCTCCTTACTGCAAAGTACAGAGGCATTTAGAGTAAGGCTACATGGCCAACATCTCACTCTGCTGGGAATTGAACCGAGGTCACTTGCTTGTGAGGCGAGCACTCACACGAATGAGCTACAGGGCTCCAGTGTTACAATCAGGAAGCTCTTACCTGCTCCTCTTCTGAATTGATGACCACAAGGCTGGACTTGTATGACTTGCACTGTTTCTGAGCGGTTTGCCAATCTACTTCATTTGATGAAAGATAATAACAGGAATTCTTGAAGTAAATCCACTGACCGGGGACTCGGGTACAAGCCTGCCCTGCACAGAGAAGAATCAGTCATTATTTCCACAGGAATAATAATCTTTACATTTGACAATAATAATAATTTTCTCCTATGTTTCCCCCATACAATTTTCTAGAACCAATTACCATGCTTAAGAATATCTAAACCAAGCTGAGAATTCCATGTACCCCACCTATATTACAGTGACAGATTGTTGAAATGGAATCCCTACTTGTGATGGACTAATGTACTCATCGGAAAAATTATTGAGTGGCTCTCACATTAATAATAATAATCCTTATTTGATATAGTATTTTTCACGTTTTTTTCTAACTTCTAGAAGTGCTTCACAGAATATACCATGAAGTGAATTCACTGTATACTTGTGGGCAAAACACAGCAGTGTCACACAAACAGTAGTGCAAGACTGTGCTGGGCTTTGAAAATTAGGACAATGTCTTCTCATGGGTATTGTGGGGGTGGCGGAAGGCAGTAGTGGGTGTGGGGGAACCTGTGGAGCTGGGCGATGATGTACTTGTGGTATCTGGTTCTGGAGAGGACATGAGCTTCAGACTTCCGAATGGTCTGTAGCTTGTGGAGGGAAATGTTGGGAAGTCCAGCATGCAGAGAGTTGATGTTGAATATGATCAATGCACAGATTAGGGTCTTGGTAACCCAAGAGGAGAGGTAATGGTGGAGAAGCGCAATGTTGTTGAGATGGGGGAGAGGCACTGAACTGGTTGAGGGATTAAAAGGCAGTTGAGAGTCAAACAGGACATAGGAGATTCCACACTGGCTCCCTTCTCATTCAGTTTCACTTCACTCCACCCACACTGTATACTGTATACTTGTGGGAAAAACACAGCAGCCAATTGTACAGAGCAGTGTCACACAACAGTAGTGGATTTTTTCATGAGAGTTTATTAGTGGGCATGTGGGGTAACTTGCCCAAGGTTTTAGCTGCTATTGCCTGCTGACTGAATGGCATAGCCAGTTCGTTAGGGATTCAGCTGGTCCCAGATGTACCATGGGACTGTGGTGGACTTTGAAAGTGAGGACAATGTACCCTCGTATGCTGTCCCGGGGGTGGGGGTGGGGGTGAGGATAGAGGCAATGGTGCTGGGCAACGATGCAAGACCATAAGAATTAGGAGCAGGAGTAGGCCATTTGGCCCCTCGAGCCTGACCCGCCATTCAATAAGATCATGGCTGATCTTCTGACCTAACTCTAATTACCTGCCCTATCCCCATATCCCCTAAACCCTCTATTTTTTTTTCAAATCTATCAGTCTCAGCCTTGAAAATGTTCAGGGACTGAGGATCTACAGCCTTTTGGGGGTACTGAATTCCATAAAATCACTACTCTCTGAGTGAAGAAATGTTTCCTCAACTCTGTTCTAAAAGGCTGACCCTTAATTTTAAGACTGTGACCCCTGGTTATAGATTCTCCCACCAGGGGAAACAGTCCCTCAGTGTCTACTTTATCCAGCTCTTTAAGAATCTTATATGTTTCAATAAGATCCCCCCTAATTCTTCTGTACTCTAGAAAATATAGCCCTAGTTTATTCAACCTATCCTCAAAGGTCAGTCCCATCATCCCAGGAACTAACCTAGTGAATCTATGTACTTGTTGAACCTGGTTCAGGAGAGGACATGATGGTTGATGGATTTCCACATGCGTCAGACTCCCGTCTGGGAAAAAATAATGACTCAAGCTCTATTTTCTTTGATCTATCCCAATAACACTAGATTTCAATGTGTCTTGCTTCTCTTTGTTTTGGAGTTTGCCATTGACAACAACTCTACTTGTGATGGAATAACTTACTGTTTTGCATGTCCTTCTTCAAAGCTGACAGTTGATTGAGGATTTGATTGGCTTTAATAGAAATGGAGGCAAAGCTTTAGTGCATATCTCTGACATTTCAATAATTGTGATGGACTTATATACTCATCAGAAAAAAAGAGCAGAGAGGGAGTGGGGAGAGATAGGGTGGATGGTATGTAGTGGTGCGTGGCAGGGAGATGGATCTTGGGGGAGAGGTAGTGGGGAGGTAATGGAGGATGGTGTAGAGGTGGCTGAACTGATTCACCCCATTTTTGATTTGAAGAAGTCCAGCATCTCCTTGCAGTTGGAGTTGGAGGATAGGATGGGTGAAGCATAGTAGGGTGGGTGGAGGAGGTGGTTAGTAGTGGAGAAAAGAAGTCTGGGAGTGTCCTTCACTTTGAAGATTAATTTGGAGTAATGGGAGGACTTGGCGGAGCCTAGGGTGGAGTGGTAGGCCTTGGTGTGATCCAGTCAAATTTGCTGGTGGACCATTAATTTTGATTTTGTCCAGCCTCATTCGTCAGCTCACACTTGCACCTTAAGGGTTCAGAGGTGGCTGGTATACCAGGGGGATTTACGACAGAAGGGAGCAGATCAGGCCAGCCAGCCAGCCAGCCAATCAATCAATCAATCAATCAATCAATCAATCAATCAATCAATCAATCAACCAACAGTTACATTTATATAACACCTTTCACGTCGAGAGTACAAGGCGCTGTACAGTCAGGTGGGGACAAGAGCAGGCAGGGAGGGGTCAGGGCAGGATGAAGGAGACTGTATATTTGTGGGTGAAATGGGGCAGCCAAATTGAACACAGCAGTGTCCCACAAACAGTCATGGAAGTGCCATGGGGCAAGACTTTGGTGGGCTTTGAAAGTGAGGACAATGAACCCTCGTGCCGTGTCCTGGGGGTGGAGGGGGTGGGTGTGGGGGAGAGAGGGATGGTGCTGGGTCATGATGTACTTGTGGAACCTGATTCAGGAGAGGACATGATGGTTCATGAATTACCACACGCATCCCAGACTGCTATTCTGGAAAAAAATAATGACTCAAGGTCTATTTTCTTTGATCTATCCCAATAACACTAGATTTCAATGTGTCTTGCTTCTCTTTGTTTTGGAGTTTGCCATTGACAACAACTCTACTTGTGATGGAATAACTTACTGTTTTGCTTGTCCATCTTCAGATCTGACAGTTGATTGAGGATTTGATTGGCTTTAATAGAAATGGAGGCAAAGCTTTAGTGCATATCTCTGACATTTCACTACTTGTGATGGTCTAACATACTCATCAGAAAAAAAGAGCAGAGAGGGCGTGGGGAGAGATAGGGTGGAACAACGATAACATCAACAACAACTTCAATTTACATAGTGCCCTCCAAGCCAGATGGTGTCTCAGAGAGCTTCACAATAGCGGCTCCCGGGCCCGAGCTGGGGGCAGGGGGAGAAACGTGACGAAAGGCGTGGTCGAAGAGAAAGGTCTTCAGCTGTGACCTGAAGCTGGGAAGAGAGGGGGCGAGGGGCAGGGAGTGAAGGAGGGAGTTCCAGAACTTCGGGGAATAGTGGCTGAAGGCACGGCCACCGAGGGTGGAATGGAGAATTCGGGGACACGGAGGAGGCCAGACCCAGTGGAGCGAAGGCAACGGGAGCTGTGTTGAGGAGAGAGGAGGTCAGAGACGTAAGGGGGATGGAAGGTATGTAGTGGGGGGGTGGCAGGGAGATGGATCCCGGGGGAGAGGTAGTGGGGAGGTAATGGAGGATGGTGTAGAGGTGGCTGAAGTAATTCCCTCGATTTTTGATTCGAGGAAGTCCAGCATCTCCTCGCAGTTGAAGTCGGAGGATAGGATGGGTGAGGCATAGGAGGGTGGGCGGAGGAGGTGGTTATTGGAGAGAAAAGGAGCCTGGGAGTGTCCTTCGCCTCCAAGATTAATTTGGTGTAATGGGAGTATCACGGAGAAATGCAGAGCTAATAGAGTAGTGATAATGGGTGACTTCAACTATCCCAACATAGACTGGCAGAATAGTAGAGTAAAGGGCAAGGAGGGAGAAGAATTCCTGAAGTGTGTGCAGGACAACTTTCTTGATCAGTATGTTTCCAGTCCAACGAGGAAAGAAGCATTGCTGGATCTAGTTTTGGGAAATGAGGTAGGGCAAGTTCAACAGGTTTCTATAGGTGAGCATCTAGGGAATAGTGACCACAATATCGTTAGATTCAGAATAATTATGGAAAGGGATAAGGAACAATCACAGGTGAGGACACTCAACTGGAAAAGGGCTAATTTCAATGAGTTGAGGTGGGACCTAGCCAAGGTGGATTGGAAAGAAAAATTGGCAGGTAAGCCAACTAACGAGCAGTGGGCAGCGTTCAAAGAGGAGATAGTTCAGGCACAGGTCAAAAGCATCCCCACAAAGGTGAAATGTAAGGCATCCAAACCTCCCTGGATGACTAAGGAAATCGGGGCCAAAATAAAACAAAAAAAAGAGGCTTATTATAAGTGTCAGGCTCAAAATTCAGAAGGGAACAAAGCAGAATATAGGAAGTGTAGGATAGAACTAAAAAAGGAAGTTAGAGGGGCAAAGAGACTGCATGAAAAACAATTAGCGAGTAAGATTAAGGGGAACCCTAAGGTTTTTTACCAACATATTAAGAGTAAAAGGTTGGTCAAGGAGAGGGTGGGGCCAATTAGGGACCTAGGAGGAAATCTCATTGTGGAGGCAGAGGGCATGGCTGATGTACTGAATGAGTACTTCGCCTCTGTCTTCACAAAAGAAAATGATACAGCCAATGCCATGGTATTAGAGGAGAGGGTAGGAGAAATGGATAGAATAATTATAACCAGAGAGGAAGTTCTAAAAAGGTTGACGTTGCTCAAGGTGGATAAGTCACCTGGTCCGGATGGGATGCACCCTAGGTTACTAAGTGAGGCACGGGAGCAAATAGCAGGGACTCTGGCCACGATCTTTCAATCTTCCTTGGACACAGGGGTCGTGCCAGAGGACTGGAGGATAGCTAATGTTACTCCCTTGTATAAAAAGGGGCAGAAGGACAAGCCTGGTAACTACAGACCAGTCAGTCTAACGTCGGTAGTGGGCAAACTTCCAGAGTCCATAATCAGGGACAAGGTAGATCTTCACTTAGAAAGATATAGGCTAATAAAGGACAGTCAACATGGATTTGTTAAAGGCAAATCTTGCCTTACAAATCTGATAGAATTTTTTGATGAGGTAACGGAATGGGTGGATAATGGTAGCGCAGTTGATGTAGTTTACATGGACTTTCAAAAAGCATTTGACAAAGTGCCACATGAGAGACTTATTATGAAATTAAAGGCCCATGGCGTAAAAGGGACAGTGGCAGCGTGGATCCACAACTGGCTGCGAGACAGAAAGCAGAGAGTTGTAGTGAGCGGCTGTTTTTCAGACTGGAGGGAAGTGAGCAGTGGTGTGCCACAGGGATCGGTTTTGGGACCATTGCTGTTTGTAATCTACATCAATGATCTGGACTTGGGTGTACGGAGTACAGTTTCCAAGTTTGCAGATGACACTAAGTTAGGGAGAATAGTAAATAGTGAGGAGGATAGTAGCCATCTGCAAGAGGATATAGACAAATTGGTAAAGTGGGCAGACACATGGCAGATGAAGTTTAATGCAGAGAAATGTGAGGTGATGCATTTTGGGAGAAGAAATGAAGGGAGGCAATATAGGCTAGATAGTACAATTTTAAATGGTGTAAAGGAACAGAGAGACCTGGGGATTTGTGTTAGTGACTCGTTGAAGGTGGCAGGACAGGTAGACAAGGCTGTTAAGAAGGCATATGGGATACTAGGCTTTATAAATAGGGGTATAGAGTACAAAAGTCAGGAAGTGCTGACTAACCTCTATAGGACTTTGGTGAGGCCTCAGCTGGAATACTGTGTTCAATTCTGGTCACCACACTACAGAAAGGATGTGAAGACATTGGAAAGGGTACAACGAAGATTTACTAGGATGGTGCCACGATTGAGGGACTTCAGCTATGAGGAGAGGCTAGATAGGCTAGGGTTATTCTCTCTGGAGCAGAGAAGATTGAGGGGAGACCTAATAGAGGTTTATAAGATCATGAGGGGTTTCGACAGGGCAAATAGAGAAAAACTATTTCCACTCGTGGGTGAATCTGTGACTCGTGGTCACAGATTTAAAATAGTTTCAAGGCAAAGTAGAGGGGAGCTGAGGAGAAATTTTTTCACTCAGCGAGTTGTTCGAATCTGGAATGCATTGCCTGAAAAGGTGGTGGAGGCTGATTCGATAACAACTTTTAAAAGGGAATTAGATCTTTATTTAGGGAGAACGGGTCTATTAGGCTATGGGGAGCGGGCATGGCAGTGGGATTGAATCGCTCTTTTCAAAGAGCCGGCACAGACTAGATGGGCCGAATGGCCTCCTTTTGTGCCGTAAAATTCTATGATTCTATGATTCTATGATTTGGCAGAGGCTAGGGTAGGCCTTGGTGTGATGTAGTCAAATTTGCTGTTGGACCGTTAATTTTGAGTTTGTCCAGCGTCATTCGGCAGCTCACACTTGCGCCTTAAGGGTTCAGAGGTGGCTGGTGTACCAGGGGGATTTACGGCAATAGGGAGCAGTTGAGGAGGTGAGGGGGGGGTGAGGAAGTCAAAGATAGAGGAGAGGGAACTGTGGAGGAAGGATAGAGAAGAGGGTAATCGTACATAAGAACATAAGAATTAGGGGCAGGAATAGGCCATTCGGCCCTCAAGCCTGCCCCGCCATTCAATAAGATCATGGCTGATCTATTCTAACTCTACCTACTCGCCTTATCCCCTTATCCCTTAATACCTTTATTCACAAGAAATCTATCAATCTCAGTCTTGAATAAATTCAACGACTGACTGAGCATCTGCAGCCCTTTGGGGATAGAGAATTCCATCAATTCACTACCCTTTGAGTGAAGACATTTTTTCTTAACTCTTAGGGCTGACCCCTAATGTTAAGACATGTGACCCCTGGATATAGATTCTCCAACTTGGGGAAACAGTCTCCCACTATCTACTCTGTAATGCTCCTTAATAATCTTATAGGTTTCTATAAGATCACCTCTCATTCGTCTAAACTCTAAAGAATTATAGGCCTAGGTTGCTCAACCTCTCCTCATAACTCATTCCCTTCAACCCAGGAACCAACCTAGTGAATCTACGCTGTACCACCTCCAAGGTGAGCACATCCTTTCTTAAATAAGGAGAGACCCAAGCTGGACACAGTATTCCAGGTGCATCTATACAGCTGCAGCAAGACTTCCCTACTCTTATACTCTTAACCATTTTATACTGAATGCCAACATACCGTTAGCCTTCCTGGTTGCTTGCTGTACCTGCAGACAAAGTTTTGTGACTGGTGTACAAGGACACCCAAGTCCCTCTGAACACTAACACTATTTAGTCTCTCCCCGTCTAAAAAATAATTTTATACTTTCCCTAACTGCTTTAGTTAGCCATGGATGAATTGCTTTCCCTGTACTCTTATTCCTCAAGGGAATTAATCTAATTCCCCAGTCTATATAACTATTTCTTCCCTCGTAGCTGCAAAGTTAGCTTTATTTCAATTTAAGATCCTTGCTTTGGATTTAACTACATCACTCTCTAACTTATTACTGAATTCTATCATATTCTGATCATTCTGCCCTAGAGGAGCCTTAATATCTATATTACCGACCAGCCCTGTTTCGTTACACAAAACCACGTCCAGGATGGCCTGTCCTCTAGTTGGTTCCTCAGCAGCCACACATTCTATAAACTCCTCCTCAAACCTACTGTTGCCGATTTGGTTTTTCCAATCTATGTGAAGAATAAAATCACCCACAATTAGTGTATTACCTTTGCTACATACTCCTCTAATTCCTTGATTAATATCTTGTGCTATGCTGTGATCACTATTTGGGGATCAATCAATCAATCGATCAATCAATCAATCAATCAATCAAAACTTGCGTTTATGTAGCGCCTTTCATGTCGAGAAGACGTGCCAAGGCAATGTACAGTTAGGTAGGGACAAGAGCAGGTGGGAAGGCTCGAGACAGGATAAAGGAGACTGACTGTATATTTGTGGGTGAATTATTATTATTATTATTGGTCTCACACTTGTAAGGCGAAAGGTGTAACCACTGGGTAGTTTGTTTAGAGCGGACCAGAGGGGTAGGATGTCGGACAACTCAAGGGTGGCAGAGAGAGAGTGGGGGGAGATTACACTTCTCTCAGGAAGCTGCAAGCCTACAAAGTGGGTAACTGAGCCCTAGAAGCCATGATGATCTCTGACCTCTGTGCGGTATAGACAGCCACAACAGGTATATCTATCACGTCTGTGGAGAGGATTCGGGTGTGTACAGGCAGGGTTTGGGGGTTTCACAAGAAAGTACATGTAAGGAAAGTGGATTCAGTTCTAGATATCAACATGTCTACATAAATAAAGTTGATCAGGAATATTAATAATAACATAAATTTTTACATTTGAGAGAGCACTAGATGTCATTGAGATGTGCCAAAGCAATGCACAGGGGGTACAGTATTTGGCTGTTTGTTTTGTGGGCAAGAGACGGCCACCAAATGCACACAGCGGAGTCTCCCAATCAGTCATGGAATGAATGACCAAATTAGTTTACTTATTTATTTATTTATTTATTTGAAGGGAATATTAGGCCCCGAAAGTGATTCGCTAATTGACTCACAAACATGTGGAGTAAGGAAACTTGCCTCAGGTTTCGCTTCACCTGGGAATCGAACCCAGCTCCTCACAGCCACATGATGAGTTCTCTATCTGCTATTCTAAAGGACGCCTTGCGCAGTTCATGCCTCAACCTGAACCCAAGTATATTTCCCACATTGTTCTTGTGCCTCACATACTTACACCAGCTTTAGCCACATCGCATTGTTTACTTTAGTCTAATTGACGCCCCTCACGTTTTCCTACTGCAAAACACTGGCAAACACACCCCCCCCCCAACAGATTCCATACTGTAATGAGAAACACTTTCACACAACTTACTTTGTACAGCAAAAGCTACAAGCAGCACCAGCAGAGTGGAGACACCCAGGAGGACATGCTTGAGATGTGGGTGAGATGGCTGTTGAGGCTGTGGTGCTGTGGGCAGTGAGAATTACAATTATAACAGTTATAATATTATGAGTGATTGCACTGACAGCAACAATGATAGTAACAATACCTATAATTCTGAATATCGTGAAATGCTTCACAGGATTGAATTAAAATCATAATCCTTGGATTTCATATAACGCCTTCCCAACCAACCAACCACCCCACCCACCCACCACCCCACCCACCACCCCATCCACCACCCAACCCACCACCCAACCCACCAACCCACCAACCAACCCACCAACCAACCCACCAACCAACCACCCAACCAACCACCCACCCAACCAACCACCCACCCAACCAACCAACCAATCAACCAAAACATAAATTTATATAGCGTCTTTCACGTGGAGAGGATGTCCCAAGGTGCTGTACAGTCAGGTAGGGATAAGAACGCGGTGGGAGGGGTCTGGGCAGGACTTTACCCCACCTTTCCCTCCCTCTCCCCCTTTCCCCCTTACCCTCTTTTCCCCCTTTCTCCCCCGACCCCACTTTGTAGGACACTGCTGTGTGCAATTTGGCTGCCGCATTTTGCCCACAATATACAGTCGGCTTTCCTGCTCCTTTTCCCCCTCCTCCGACCCCTCCCCTTGCCATCTTTCCCAACTTTTTCCCTTAATCCCACTTCCACGACTGTTTGTGGGACGCTGCTATGCGCAATTTGGCTGCCGCGTTTCACCCACAAATATACAGTCAATTTTCCTACTCTCCTTCATCCTGCCCAGACACCTCCCCACCTGCTCTTGCCCCTACCTGACTGTACAGAGCCTCGGGATGTCCTCTCGACCTGAAAGGCGCTATATAAATGCAAGTTTTGATTGATTGATTGATTGATTGATTGTAAAGTCAGGGAGGAAGAGAGGGGAGAAATTTATCGCACTTGAAAGCAATTATTATCACCAGAGAGCATATTAATAATAATCCTTGCATTTTGCTTTAGTGCTTTTCTGAGACGCTCTGAGGCGCCATCCGGCGTGGAGAGCGCTATACAAATCGTTGTTGTTGTTGTTGTTGTTGTTTTCACATATTCTAGACGTCTCAAAGCGCTTCACACAATATACTGTAAAGTGAATTGATTGTATATTTTATTCTATACCAATTTATTAAAGGTTTTTTGGGGGACCGATTATTATTAGGCGTGTGGTATAAAGAAACGTGCCCAAGGTTTCGCCCTGACCTGCCTAGATTCGAACACAGGTCTCACGCTTGTAAGTTGAGTGCTCTAACCTTACAAGATTCAATATATTAAGATAAAGCAACTTATTGTGTCTCCAAGACATCTCAAAGGGCTTCACAGAATACGCTGTAAAATGAATTGATTAAATCTTTTGGGGCAAAAATGTAAGACAGTAGCTGATGTTCATTTGGTCAGCCAGGCTTCTGACACACATGCGTTCAATTCCAGACAGGTCAGGGCCAAACCTTGGGCAAGTTTCCTTACTCCACACGGCTGATAATAATCCCTAAAAAACCCCCAACAATAATAAATTGATTATTTCAATCCACGGCTGTGTGTGGGGGACGCTGCTGTGCGCAATTGGCTGCTGCGTTTCGCCCACAAATCTACAGTCAATTTCTTTCAAATGACTTTCAAAAGGCATTTGCCAAAGTGCCGCATGAGAGGCTTATTAGGAAAATAGAGGCCCATAGATTCCATAACGGCTTTTAAAAGGGAACTAGATCTTTATTTAGGAAGAGCGGGTCTGTTAGGTTATGGGGAGAGCGCGGGGCAGTGGGATTGAGTTGCTCTTTTCAAAGAGCCGGCACAGACTAGATTGGCCAAATGGCCTCCTTTTGTGCTGTAAAATTCTATGATTCTATGAATTTGCTTTACAGTATATTCTGTGAGGCGCTTTAAGACATCAAGACGACATGGAAAGTGCTATAACAAATGCAAGGATTATTATTTTGTAGTATTAGTAAAACAGGAAAATAAGAGGCACAGATTGGCAACTGCAAGCTCTGGAGTGCTGCTGGAGTCTAACCAACTAAAACTGTGTAGCGTGAGAGGAATTGAGAGCGTTGCAAACAGGATCCAGTTTTATTTGTTTTATATGTTTTATTCTGGGATTATTATTCAACGTGTGGAGTAAGGAAACTTACCCAAGGTTTGGCCCTGTCCTGCCTGAATCGAACCCAGGTCTCTCGCTTGCGAGGCGAGTGTTCTAACCACTGAGCTACAGGACTCCGCAATGACTCGTGACTCTTTTATGATTAGAAGACGTGAAAAGCGCGATATCAAAGTATTATTCTTATTATCCGCCAGGTGGTGCTGCTCTTCTCTAAAAGCCTCATTTGTAGTAGACATGATTAATGGCAATAATCCTTGCATTTGATATCGCGCTTTAACACGGTTCAGACATCTCAAAGCGCTTCATAAATTAATTTGCGATTCACCCACAATTTCTCAGTCCTCTCTCACCCGCAATCCTTAGAGATTAGAGCTCGCGAGCGAGAGGACCTGGGTTCGATTTCCGGGGCAGCACGAAACGTAGGGTAAAATGAACAATAATAATAATTATTAAAATCCTTGCACGTGATACAGCGCTTTTCACGTCTTCTAGACGTCCCAAAGCTGTTGGCAGAATTTATCGTAAAGTGTGTTAGATACTGTGTTTGATAAGTGAAACACGGCTTTGGGAACAGACAGCAGCAGCGCATAAAATTCGTAGACTGAGTGACTTTTATTTTTTGTAGGGATTATTTCCCCCACCAGTCGACTAACAACTGGGTTCCTTACTGCTGGGTAAACTGACACGTGTGGAGTAAGGAAATCCGGAGTCCTGCAGCTTTGTGGTTAGAGCACTCGCCTTGCAAACAAGAGCCCTGGGTTCGGTTCCAGGCAGGGCAGGTTTCCTTACTCCACACACACACACACACCTAATATTCATCCCTCAAAAAAAATCGGTCATTTCAATCCACGACTATTTTGTGGGGGACGCTGCTGTGCGCAATTGGCTGCCGCGTTTCGCCCACAGATATACCGTCAATTCACTTTACAGTATTATTATTATTATTATTACTGTGAAGCAATTTGAGATGTCTAGAGGAGTTGAAAAGCACGACATCAAATGCAAGGATTTTTATTATTAATATTATTAATTTTCGTGCAAACCCAGGTCCTTTCGCTTGCGAGGTGCGAGCTCTAATCTCGAAACTATAAGATTGGGAGTGAGAGAGGACTGAGAAATTGTGGGGGGAAAAGAGTTAATTCAAATAAGTAATTGATTGTATGTTGAAGCAATGTTTGATTACCAGGCTCGGGCTCTCCCCACTTCACTGAAGTACTGTATTTCCTTTTAATGTAGGTAGATAACAGCTTTTCACTTCAGAATACAATACCACAAACATGAAAGGACATCTTCACCGTCTTTGAAGCTTCTACCCTCCATATCACCTCTAAACTTACAGCTTATTCACCCTGCCCAGCCCCGCTCTCTCTCTCTCCCCTACCAAACCCTACCCCCCACCGAGCCCTGATATCCTTTTTACATCTTCTCCTTTCACAATTTGACACTACAAACATTTGTTCTGTTACAAGATCGAGCTGCAAATCATAGAATCATAGAATCTTACGGCACAAAAGGAGGCCATTCAGCCCATCGAGTCTGTGCCGGCTCTTTAAAAAGAGCTATTTAACCCCACTCCCCAGCTCTCTCCCCATAACCTCTCAAACCCGTCTCCCCAGATAAATGTCTACCTCGCTTTTAAAAGCTGTTATTGAATCGGCCTTTTCAGGCAATGCATTCCAGATTCCAACAACCCGCTGAGTGAGTGAAAACATTTCTCCTCAGCTCCCCTCTGCTTCGTTTTGAAACCTGTTTTAAATCTGTGACCACGAGTCACTGATACGCCCACCAGTGGAAACAGTTTTTTCTTATTTACTCTGTCGCATCCCCTCATGATCTAAACCCAGCCTCTCTAGCCTTTCCTCATAACTGAAGTCCCTCATTCCTGGTACCATCCTAGTAAATCTCCTCTGCTCCCTTTCCAATGCCTCAACATCCTTCCTAAAGTGTGGTGACCAGAATTGTACACAGTACTCTAGCTGAGGCCTAACCAAAGTTTTATTGAGTTTAGTCAGAACTTCCTGACTTTGTACTCTATACCCCTATTATACCCCTATTTATAAAGACTAGTATCTCGTATTTTTTTTAAATGAAATGAAAGAAAGAAATGAAATGAATGTATCCTGTTTGCTTTTTTAAACAGCAAATGAAAGTAAAAAGCCACATGGCGGCAACGTGGGGGAGGGGGGAGGCCACAGTAAAACACTGATAACTTTACACAAGAATAACTGCAGTATCGAGAACGAGTTTACTTTTACACAAAGTTTGGCGATAGGGATTGAAACTGGCTTCTGCCTTGTCTACCTGCCGCAGTGAGGGGCGATTTACAGCAGCACATCAATCCAGCAAATGAATTCGGAGCCAAATCCTGGTTGTTTCTGGACAGTTGAAAATCCTGCAACCAAATCACTCAGTCCAATCAGTAGTGAGCAACTCACGCCTCTTCTGGGTGTGGAAACACCACCTGAAACATCTCGCACTCTGCTCTGCTCTTGAGAGAGAGAGAGAGAGAGCTTTCTCTGTATGAGTCCCTTGAATTGCACAATAATTGTTTGTTTGATGGGCTGAAAATGCGGGTGGGTGGGTGGGGTGGGGTGGGGGGGGTTGCAATGAAGGGAGAAAGGGAGTGTGTGTGTGTGTGTGTATGTGGGATTTGAAGACGAGTGTGAGTGTTGAAATCAAGATGGTAATGGGTTATTAAAGAAGGCACAATTATAAATATTAAGACATCTCATTTCCAAAAAGCAAACAAACTCAATATGAGAACCAATTACTAGTTCGTTTATTCCTTGAAAAACGAGTTCATGTGGATGGGACAATATCCTCATTATTCTCGAAGCCAGTCAGGAATCCGGGCGACTTGTTTGACCCCGAACTGTCCTTCCTCCCTCATATCCACACCATGACCGGTACAGCCTTCCACCACCTCCGTAACATTGCCAGACTCCGCCACTTGCCTCACCCCCCATGCCGTCAAAACACACATACATGCCTTCATTACATCTAGGCTGGATTACGGGAACTCTCTCCTCGTTGGCCCTCCCCAGCTCTTCCCTTCACAAGATGCAGATCATTCAGAATTCCTCAGCTCGTGTTCTCTCCCGCACCAGACTCCCCGACCACATCACTCCCCCCCTCGCCCGTCTCCCCTGGCTCCCCGTCC
This sequence comes from Hydrolagus colliei, assembly GCA_035084275.1. NCBI lineage: Eukaryota > Metazoa > Chordata > Chondrichthyes > Chimaeriformes > Chimaeridae > Hydrolagus > Hydrolagus colliei. The sequence goes on along the minus strand of CM068774.1, from coordinate 644,578 downwards.
CCCAGAGGATCCAATTCAAGATGCTCGTCCTCACTTTCAAGGCCATTCACGGCCTTGCCCCGTCTGTCTCTCTGACCTGCTGTCACCCTATGAACTTCCCAGTCCCCTCTGGCCTGCTCCATGGCCCCTGCCCGACCCACCCTACCATCGGCGGCCGGGCTTTCAGCCTCTCTGCCCCCAAACCTCGGAAATCCATCCCACAGTCACTTCACCTCACTCCCTCTCTCGTCTCCTTCAAGGCCAGTCTCAAGACCCTCCTCTTCGACCGTGTCTTCTGCTTCCCTCCCAACTCTCTCCCTCCCCTCTGAACTCTGTCCCACCCCTCCCCCAACCCTGACTCTTGTTCCCTTGCCCTTTCACGTCGGGAGGATGTCAACTGGCGGTGGTGAATCTGTCTCTTCTAGTCGGCAAAGCTTGCCTGTTTAGTATCAATAGACTTACGGCTGTGGTGAAGGGAAACCACAGTTTGCAATGCGGAAGTTAACTCCTGTTAACCTGTATCAATGACTGGAAACCTCCGAGCTTCATATCCAGACAGTCCACACGGATGATGTTGGCCTGTGTTTCTCTATGGCCACCAATCAGTATGGATCCACAGAGGATTCTCCGAATGTAATTATCACGTGTGGGTAACAGATAGAAAATAATCCTAATAATAATAATTTGGTGACTCTATCAATTTGGAGTCCTGTAGCTCAGTGGTTAGAGCACTCACTTGCCTTACAAGTGTGAGATCTGTGTTTTGAATCCATATAGGTCAGGGCAAAACCTTGGACAGGTTTTCCTTACTCCACACACACACACACACAGACATGGACACACACAAACACACACACTAACAATCCGTTCAAAACAAAACCTATAATAAAATTGTAATTTCAATCCACGGCTGTTTGTGGGGGACGCTGCTGTGCCAATCGACTGCCGCGTTTCGCCCACAAATATACAGTCAATTCACTTTACAGTATATTCCGTAAAGCGCTTTGAGACGTCTGGAAGGTATGAAAGGCTCTATATCAAATCCAAGGATTATTATTATTATTATAATTTGGGGACTCAATCCACGACGGTTTGTGAGACCCTCCTGTGCGCAGTTGGCTGCCACCGCGTTTCGCCCAAACGATTCATTAAGTCATGAATCAAGAAATATGAATTCAAGCAAAACCTGAAAAAATAGACGATACGGGTTGAACAGACACAGACTTATCTGGAGCCACGCCAGCGCATCAAGCCCTAGTGATTTCAAGAATTTCGGTGTCAACCCAAACTCAGTCAACTTTGCACAGTATCTCACCCGCAAAATGTGACTATTCTGAGCTTTAGACAAATGCAAATGTTGTGGTTGTTGTTGTTGCTGAGGCTGGTAAGAGTGAGATGCGGTTGGGTACTGCCAAGAGGTGGAATGACAATGCTGGGGCAGGGGTATAGATAAGCTCCTGTGTTTGTCTCCATTTGATATAGTAAACACATCCCACAAAATACATCTCAGAGGCTTCGCTGATAATCGTTGTTCAGTGTAGTGACTGTGCCAAATACATCAACCAGCTCGCACATGAGGAAAGGCTAGAGAGGCTAGGTTTATTCTCATTGGAACAGAGAACAACAACAACAACAAATTACATTTATAGAGCGCCTTTCATGTCGGGAGGACGTCCCAAGGCGCTGCACAGGAGGCGTGTGACCCGAGCTGAGAGGGGAGTGTTTGGGAAGGGGTGAAACACGAAGGGGAGGTAAAAGAGTTCGGGGGGGAACAAAAGGCACGATCGAAGAGGAAAGTCTTCAAACCGGCCTTGAAAGAGGAAAGGGAAGAAACGAAACGGAGGGATTGAGGGATGGCATTCCATAGGGTGGGAGAAACTGAAGGCCCGAGAAGGTTTGCGGAGACCTAATAGAGGTTTTTATGATCATGAGGGGAATCGACAGAGACAAAAACTGTTTCCACTGGAGGACTCGTGGTCACAGATTTAAATTAGTTTCAAAACGAAGCAGAGGGGAGCTGAGGAGAAATGTTTTCACTCAGCGGGTTGTTTGAATCTGGAATGCATTGCCTGAAAAGGTGATGGAGGCCGATTCAATAACAGCTTTTAAAAGAGAATGAGATCTTTATTTAGGGAGAACAGGTCTGTTAGGTTATGGGGAGCGGGCAGGGCAGTGGGGTTGAGTTGCTCTTTTCAAAGAGTCGGCACAGACTAGATGGGCCGAATGGTCTCCTTTTGTGCCGTAAGATTCTATGATTTTATGTATACTTGCTGCTCAAGAAGCAATGACATGAATGTCCCCAATTTCCTCTTGAATAATCCCATCGGCAACTCCTAATGCCCCCCTTACCCCCCCTCCCCGCCCCCCCACCCACCCTCCACCCCCCCCACCCTCCACCCCCTCCACCCCCCCCCACCCACCTCCCTGCCCCCCTATCCTCACCCCCACCCCCACCCCGCCTCGTGTCTGACACAGTGACTGTCCAGGGCCTTGGGACGTCCTGCTGACGTAAAAGGCGCTAGACAAGTGCAATTTTGCTGTTGTTATCGGAGGATTGTGAGAGAAATTCTCTTCTCTTCCAATAGTGTCCCCTCAAGCTGTCATGGCGGATAGCGCTTTGGTCACGGCGGATAGGATTGTCTCTGTGATGTCACATAACAAGCGAGAAACCCGGATTCAGTTCCCAACAGTGCAAAACCTTGGGCAAGTTTTCCTAACCCCACACACACAGACACGCCTGATAATAATCCCTCAAACAACCCCCAATAATAAACTGGTCGTTTCAACCCAAGACTGTTTGTGGGGCCCAGCCGCTGAGCTGCAAACGGTGATTCATGACAGTTCCAATTACTGCAATGGCTGCGATAATTCCTGCAATAAAACATATTATTTTCCATATGATACCTGGAGGAAGAAAAGGACAGTTTTACACGAAATGATTGATGTAATTGTGGCCAATCACTGCTGTAACTGCACCATCCCATTGCCTACAGCAGCCACAGTCAATCAGGAGTAGAGCAAGATTGCAATTAGAGTTTCCAAAATTAGCCAGAACATTGGGGGACAAACACAAGGTTGGTACAGAATGATTTGTCACTTAATAATAATAATAATAATCCTTGAACTTGATAGAGCGCTTGTTACATCTTATCGACGTCTCAAAGCGCTTCACAGAATATACTGTGTGTGTGTGTGTGTGTGTGTGTGTGTGTGTGTGTGTGTGTAGTAAGGAAACTTGCCCAAGGTTTTGCCCTGATCTACCTGGATTTGAACACAACAACAACAACAACTTTATTTATATAGCGCCCTCACTCCACGCCGGATGGCGTCTCAGAGCTTCACAACAGCGGATTCCGGGACCGAGCCAGGGGCAGGGGGAGAAAGGTGACCAAAGGCCCCAGGTAGCAAGCCCATGTGGGGCCCATATGGGCCTGGATCAACCCAAATTGTCCCATATGGGCTTGCTACCTGGGGCGCGGTCGAAGAGAAAGGTCTTAAGCTGGGACTTGAAACTGGGAAGAGAGGGAGCGAGGGGAAGGGAGTGAGGGAGGGAATTCCAGAGCCTCGGGGGGGTAGTGGCTGAAGGCACGGCCGCCGAGGGCGGAACGGAGGATTCGGGGGGGACATGGAGGAGGCCAGACCCAGTGGAGTGAAGGCAACGGGAGCTGGTTTGAGGAGAGAGAGGAGATCAGAGAGATGGGGGGTGCAGAGGACTTGAAAACAAGGGTGAGGATCTTGAAATCGATCCTCTCAGGGACAGGGAGCCAGTGAAGTCTGGCAAGGCCTGGGGTAATGGGGGAGCGAAGCTTGGTGAGGGCGAGAATGCGGGCGGCAGAGTTTTGAATGAGGTCTCACACTTGTAAGGCAAGTGCTCTAACCACTGAGCTACAGGAGCTCCACACTTCAAGGTCGAGGAGAGATCAGTCACTGAATGGATCTCAGGACAGAGAGATTCTGAGACCAATCGTCGCAGTCTAGCTGATGTTTTTTGGACAGCCAAGTGCTTGAGACCGGTGGAAACCCATCACTAAAGCCTGAGCTTTGGAGTTCAAGCAGCTAAACCTTCGTAGTTTGCTGTTGAGAACATTGCAGGCAGGATCCACCAGGGAACAGCCTTCGGGGCTTTGTCCTGCAGGATTAACAGAAGCTGTTCCCAGTGGCCTATCTGACTTACACGTCCTGACCATGAGCCAGGTGGACTGACACCAACAATGCTTCAGAGAGCAGCACTGCCACCCGGCAGCTGATCCATGAATAGCACGAGGCTCGAAGTCTAGAAGACGTGAAAAGCGCGATATCAAACGCGAGCGACTGTTATAACCGCTTGCGAGGCCAGCGCCCTCATCACTGAACTACCACAGGCTCCAAAAAGTCAAATAAAACAAGGCGACAGACAGCAGAATTGCCACATCGCTCCTTGACCCGCTCTGAGGCGCTGTCCGGCGTGGAGAGCGCTCCACAAATCAAAGTTGTTGAAAATTCACGTGACTCAATCAGATTTTGTAGAGATTTTAAACTCTCCTCTGACTGTGATCAGTTCCGAGGTGATCACGAGCTGCGCATTTCCATAATTCCTCTGGGTCTTGAGTTTGCGTTAGAGATAAACAGAGCTCCAGAGGGAAACACTTTAACATCTGGGGTCACATTAGGGTAATCCCAGCTGTAATTAGTCGATGGACTTGCTGTGCAATGGCAGGTTAATGTCACCGCATGAGAATTCTACAGGAGACTGTGGTGTTTGTCGCTTTTATCGCTTGATATGGTCGTGTTCCGAGGCTTACAAATCATATAATAATAATAATAATAATCCTTGTGTTTGGTGTAGAGCTTTTCACATCTTATCGACATCTCAAAGCGCTTCACAGAATATACTGTAAAGTGAACTGACTGTATATATATTCGTGGGCGAGCGAAACACGTGGCAGCCAATTGCTCACAGCAGCGTCTCTCCCACACACACACAGGCGTGGGTTGAAAACACCAAATTATTATCGATTTTGTGGGTGGAACGTATTATTATTAGGCGTGTGGAGTCAGGAAACTTGCCTGACACGCTTTGAAAATAGGAATAATAAAACTAAGAAAATATTCTTTATCTCCCCAGTTTTTAAACAACCTGAAGCCTGTTAATTACTTACAATAAGGGGGGGGTTAGGGTACAGGTTGGTTAGGAGTTAGGGTTTTGGGGTTGGGGTAAGTTTCCTTACTCCACACACACACACCCAGACACACACATCGAGACACACACACACAGATACACACACACACACACAGACACTCACACACACACACCCAGACACACATACACACACACCCAGACACTCACACACACCCAGACACAGACACAGACGAGAAGGGACAGATACGCAGCTGGTTCACACCAAGAAATGGTGAATTGCCTGTTTTGCTGTGGGCAGGGTCTGTGTCAGAAATCAGAACTCCTGCATCAGTCCATTCATCTCATCCCAAACTCCGCCCGCCCGCATTCCTACAGTCACAACAACAACAACAACTATGATTTACATAGCGCCCTCCACGCCGGGCGGCGTCTCAGAGCTTCACAGTAAGGGATCCCGGGCCCGAGCCAGGGGGCAGGGGGAGAGAGGTGAGCAAAGGTCGAAGAGAAAGGTCTTCAGCTGTGACCTGAAGCTGGGAAGAGAGGGGGCGAGGGGCAGGGAGTGAGGGAGGGAGTTCCAGAGCCTCGGGGGGTAGTGACTGAAGGCACGGCCGCCGAGGGTGGAGCGGAGGATTCCGGGGACACACATGGAGGAGGCCAGACCCAGGGGAGCGAAGGCAATGGGAGCTGGTTTGGGGAGAGAGAAGATCAGAGAGGTGGTGGGAGGGGGGGGGGGGGGGGGGGGGGGGGTGCAGAGGAGTGGAGGGATTTGAAAACAAGGGTGAGGATCTTGAAGTCGATCCTCTCGGGGACAGTGAGCCAGTGAAGGACTGGGGTAATGGGGTAATGGGGTAGTGGGGGAGCGGAGTTTGGAGCGGTACCAAACTTCGTGCCCCGAACAGTGGAACCCCAGGATAACACAGGTTCCCTTATTTAACCTTAAGTTACCCGTGTGACCATTTAACCAAACTGTCTACATGGCGTGTGCTGTCCATCAGTGTCTCTTGTGATAAAATTCCTCCTTGTTGAAAAAAGAGACAGTGAAACTCATGCACACTCTGTGTCCTTGGCATAAAGACCTACAAAGTTTTATATAAAACTCTCAGCTTATGTTTCACCCCCGTTCATTAGAACCTTTACGACTAAAAAGGAACTTACCGTTGGCCGGCAGTGTTATTGAGGAGGTTTGTATCTTCAGGA
>CM068774.1:625160-638083 GCA_035084275.1 Hydrolagus colliei | reverse complement strand
TGTATATATGATAGACAGACAGACACACACACACAGAGAGAGAGAGAGAGAGAGAGATATGTACCACCACGAGAGATAGGCCAACCCCTGAGACAGATCCACATCCTCCCCCCATCCCCCTCCCTCTCTCCCCTGTCACACTCTCTCCCCTGCCTCACTCTCTCCCCTGTCCCTCTCTCTCCCCTGGCCCTCTCTCTCCCCTGTTACACTCTCTCCCCTGTCACACTCTCTCCCCTCTCCCCCGTCACACTCTCTCCCGTCACACTCTCTCCCCTGTCACACTCTCTCCCCTGTCACTCTCTCTCCCCTGTCACACTCTCTCCCCTGTCACTCTCTCTCCCCTGTCACTCTCTCTCCCCTGTCACACTCTCTCCCCTGTCACACTCTCTCCCCTGTCACTCTCTCTCCCCTGTCACTCTCTCTCCCCTGTCACTCTCTCTCCCCTGTCACTCTCTCTCCCTGTCACACTTTTCTCCCCTGTCACACTCTCTCCCCTGTCACACTCTCTCCCCTGTCACTCTCTCTCCCCTGTCCCCCTCTCCCCCCTCTCTCTGTCCCTCTCTCTCCCCTTTCTCTGTCTTTCTCTCCCCTGTCACACACACTCTCGTCGCATTGAGGACCAACCAAAATGGCGACCTCGGACAATCGGTGGCGACACTTTGTGGAGATGAGCATTGCAGGTCTCTTTTCAGTTCAGTGGTCGGCACCGATTGGCAGCGGTCACGTGATAGCCGCCATTTTGCTTGGTCCTCGACGCGACGGAGAGTGTGTGACATGGGAGGGACAGAGAGAGAGAAAGGGACAGGGGAGAGAGAGAGGGACAGAGAGAGAGAGAGAGAGAGACAGAGAGACAGAGAGAATGGGGACAGAGAGAGGGATAGAGAGAGAGAGGGACAGAGAGAAGGGGGAGAGAGAGTGTGACGGGGGAGAGAGGGAGGAGGGAGGGGGAGGGGGGCAGGATAGGGATCTGGCTCAGGTGTTGGCCAATCTCCTCAGGAGGTAAATTTCTCTCTCTGTGTGTGTCTCTCACACTCACTCTCTCCATCTCTCTATCTGTCTCTATCTGTGTCTTTGTGTCTCTCTCCTCTCTCACATCCCTCCCACTTCCCCCCCACCCCCCCCCCCCGCCGTCTGTCGACAGACAGACGGCGGGGGGGGGGGGTGGGGGGGAAGTGGGAGGGGGGGAATATCTACTGCATATTATCACTGTGGTGACGCTCTGGTGCACAATTTGGCTGCCGCGTTTCGCCCACAAATATACAGTCGATTCTCCTCCCCCCCCCCCCTCCCCTCCCAGCTCTCTCCCCCCCCCACCCCCCTCCCCTCCCAGCTCTCTCCCCCCCCCCCCCTCCCCTCCCAGCTCTCTCTCCCCCCCCCACCACCTCAACTCCCTCCCCCCCCCATCCCTGCCCCTGCTCTGGTCCCTCCCTGACTGTTCAGACCCTCGGGACGTCCTCCCGACGTGAAAGGCGATATATAAATGTAATTATTGATTGATTGATTGTTGCTGACCTCACCCCCCCCCGCCCCTGAGAGAGAGAGAGACCCGGGAAGCTGGGAGTTTACCTGGGTTGTGGGGGAGGAGGGGGGGGGGGGGGGACAGGTGCCGTATGACACCATTGGTAACATGCGTCATCTCCTGACTTTAGTGGGAAACTTCCTCCTCTCCAGTCTGTGTTTGAGACACGGCGGGAAATCCTGTGAGCGGCTGAGGATCTGCCGGGGGGGGGGGGGGGGGGGGGGGGCTGAGGAGGAGGGGGGACGGGGGGGGAAGGGCTTTTGTAATTTTCTCCGCAATACCCATGCGCTGAGATGGCATTTCAATGTGATCTGATCACAATGGACAGACAGAGGAAAGGCAGTGGTGGCCTGTGCCTATGTCGCCCGTTACTGAGACACTGAGACACTGAGAAAGGAACGCGCAGGAGCATCGGAACTACATTCAACTCAATGGGGAGAAAAGGCCCAGCGTCTCGCTGCCTTTCTGTGGCTGTTAAGGCCGGCAGATCAAATCACAGTAAATCAGTTTGGTTTAGTTTCTACTAATGGTTTGCAATGTGTCCAATGTGCATTGTAACCATACACACCATCACATAATCATCTACAATTTAAAGTTTGTATTACTATTTTCATGAGGGAGGCACTGCCCCCCCTGACTGCAGGTCTGGGCTGGTAGCCATGGCTGGGGGGGCCTGCAGTACCCGCTCGTGGCCGGCAGGTGGCGGTGCCGCACCGGGATTCCTCCCTTGTGGTCACGGTACCACAGCGCCGCTCAGTGGCTGACCCGCGGCATTACAGCAACAACAACAACACGCACTTCACACATTCTCAGTGTTTCAGGCCCGAGCTGAGCAGCGGGGGGGGGGGGGGGGGGGGGAGGGAGGGAGGGGAGGGGAGATTGGGAGTTGCTGATGAGAGAGGATTGGGAGTTGCTCATCAAAGAGGAGAGAGGCCGAGGCGGGACTTGGAGGAGCCGGGGAAGGAGGGCAGGTGAGGCGGAGGGACTGCGGGATGGAGTTCCTATATCACACGTTCTCTCTCCCATTCTCACCCTCACAGTCCCCGCTCTCTCTCCTCACTCCCCCCCCCCCCACACACACCCACACCTCCCAACCCCATTCATAGTCTCTCTGTGTATCTCACATTCTCAGCCTCTATGTGTCTCAGTCTCCTTCTCTGACACTCTCACAAGCAATCTCTGACATTCTCTCTCACACTCAGTCTCTCTCGCACCCTCTCTGTAACTCACACTCTCAGTCTCTCTCTCACTGTCTCTCACATTCAGTCTCTCACTCTCTCAGTCTCTCTCTCTCACATTCAGTCTCTCTCTCTCACTGTCTCTCTCTCACACACTCTGTCTCTCTCTCACTATCTCTCACATTCTCAGACTCACTCTGTCTCTCTCACACTCAGTCTTTCTCTCACTGTCTCTCCCTCACACTTAGTCTCTCACACTCTCTCCATCTTTAGCTCCCTCGCACACTCCCTCTCACACTGTCTGACACTCTCTGACACAGAGTCACACACACTCCCTCTGTCAGTCACATACTCTCCCTCTTTCTCTCTGTCTGACACACTCACATGCTAGAGGACACGGGCCACAGAGTCTGGATTATCTGCGGCCTGGGGGGGGAGGGGTTGGGAAGGCCGACCAGCAAGGCGTTTGCATAGTCAAGCCGGGATGTAATGAAGGCCTGGATGAGGGTTTCAGTGGCTTGGGGGTGAGGTAATGGCGGAGTCGGGCAATGTTGCGGAGATGGGGAAAGGCAGAGAGAGTCATGGCCTGGGCTGTGGGGGAGGAAAGACAGTTGAGGGTCGAACAAGAGACACCGAGGTTCCTGACTGGCTTGGAGAGGTCGAGTGAGGAACCATGGAGGCTGATGCTGCCACTGCCTGAGGTGTGAAGGCAATGGCGGGAGCCAATCAGTGGGGCCTCACACACAGACACACAGACACATGCACTCTGTCTCTCTCTCTCTCTGTCTCTCTCTCTCTCTCTCTGTCTCTCTCTCTCTCTGTCTCTCTCTCTGTCTCTCTCTGTCTTTCAACAACTTGAACGTCCCAGAGCAGTTAAGTCTCTCTTTCAGTGTCTCAGTCTCTCTCTGTCTCAGACTCTCTCTGTCTCTTTCTCTCTCTCTTGGTCTCAGTCTCTCTCTGTCTCAGTTTCTCTCTGTGACTCTCTGTCTCAGTCTCTCCTTCCCTGTCTCGTTCTGTCTCAGTCTCCCCATTTCTCTCTCTCTTTGTCTCTCTCTGTCACAGTCTGTCTCTCTGTCTCAGTCTCTCACTGTGTCTGTCTCTCTCTGTCACAGTCTCTCTCTCTGTCTCAGTCTCGCTCTGTATCTGTCTCTTTCTGTCTCTCTCTCTCTCTCTCTCAGTCTATAGTGTGAAATGCGGTGACTGTGAGTTGCTGTGTTGAGATGGATACTTATCTGTTTCCTTTTTGGTCAGGGTTTAACCCACATCCTCTTGTCTGGGCTCTGAGGAAGAAGAAGAAGAAGAAGAAGAAGAAAGATGGCGTTGGATTCTCGATCACTTCTCTCCATTCTCACCATCATATCCATAAACACCGTGGGGAGTTCGGCAAACAGAGGTAGGGAGAGAGAGAGAGAGAGAGAGACGGGGAGAGAGATACGGCGAGAGAGAGTGTGAGAGTGAGACGGAGAGAGCGAGTGAGTGTGTAAGTGAGAGAACGAGTGAGTGTGGGTGAGAGAGAGGTAGAGACGGAGAGAGCAGTCATGGATTGAGTGACCAAATTATGTATTATTTTCTCTCAGTCTCTCTCTCTCTCTCTCTCTCTCTCTCTCAGTCCACGATGGAGTGAGTGGGAATCCTGCAGCTCAGTGGTTAGAGTTCTCGCTTTACAAACAAGAGACCTGGGTTCAATTCCCGGTCAGGATGAAACCTTAGGCAAGTTTCCTCACTCCACTCACACACACACACTCACACACACACACACACTCACCCAGACACACACACACACACACACACACACACTCACCCAGACACACACACACACACTCACCCAGACACACACACACACACCTGATAATAATCCCTAGAAAAAAAGTAATAAATTGGTCATTTCAACCCAGGCCTGTGTGTGGGGGACGATGCTGTGTGCAATCGGCTGCCTCGTTTTGCCCACAAATATACAGTCACCACACTTTACAGTGTATCCTGTGAAGCACTTTGAGACACAGTCTAGAAGACGTGAAAAGCGCAATATCAAATGCCAGGATTATTGTTATTATGTAAAGTGTAGTGAGTGTGTGATTTGCAGAAATGTGTTATGAGGAGAGGCTAGAGAGGCCAGGTTTATTCTCATTAATAATAATAATAATCCTGGCATTTGATATCGCGGCTTTTCACAGCTTATCAACGTCCCAAAGCGCTTCACAGAATATACTGTAAAGTGAATTGACTGTGTGTTTGTGGGCGAACCCACACAGGCGTGGATTGAAATGATTTTATTGTTGTGGTTTTTTCGGCCGGATTATTATTAGGCGCGTGGAGAAAGCAAACTTAGGGTTTCTCCCTGACCTGCCTGGATGCGAACACAGGTCTCCCCAGCTTGGGCTCCCCAGCTTGCAAGACAATTGCTCTAACCACTGAGCCACAGGAGCTCATTGAAACAGACAAGGTTTGCGAGGAGACCTAATAGAGGTTTTTAAGATCATGAGGGGATTCGACAGAGTAAATAAGGAAAAACTGTTTCCACTGATGGGCAAATCAGTGACTCGTGGTCACAGATTTAAAATAGTTTCAAAACGAAGCAGAGGGGAGCTGAGGAGAAATGTTTTCACTCACTCAGCGGGTTGTTGGAATCTGGAATGCATTGCCTGGAAAGGTGGTGGAGGCCGATTCAATAACAGCTTTTAAAAGCGAGGTAGACATTTATTTGGGGAGGACGGGATTGCGAGGTTATGGGGAGAGAGCTGGGGAGTGGGGTTGAGTTGCTCTTTTCAAAGAACCAGCACAGACTAGATGGGCCGAATGGCCTCCTTTTGTGCCGTAAGATTCTATGATTCTATGAAGTGTGTATCTGTCTGTGTGTGTCTGTGTATGTGTGTGTCTGTGTATGTTTGTGTCTGTGTATGTGTCTGTGTGTGTATGTGTGTGTCTGTGTATGTGTCTGTGTGTGTCTGTGTATGTGTGTGTCACACACCTGATGGTGGTGACTGGTTTCCGTGGTAGATTCCTCTGGTTTCCTGTCCCAAGAACTAAAATATAAATGTTGACTGCGGACTGTTTCTCTCTGTCGCTGTTATTGTTTCTGTGCAAAATGTCGGGGGATTTGCAAATGGGGGTAGGAGAGAGAGAGAGAGTGAGAGGGAGACAGAGAGAGAGGGGGAAAGAGAGGGAAAGAGAGTGTGAGAGAACATGAGAGAGAAAGAGTGTGCAAGAGAGAGAGAGAGAGGCTGGAGAGAGACTCTCCAGAAGTGTGGTGGGCCAGAGACAGAGACAGAGAGTGCGTAAATCAGTCTGTGTCTCTGTCTGTCTGTCTCTGTGTGTGTGTCTGTGTGTGTGTGTGTGTGTGTCTATGTGCTGCTCAGTGGTTAGAGCGCTCGTCTCGCAAGCAAGAGAACCTGGGTTCGATTCCCGAGAAACCGATTCCCAGATCAGGGTGAAACCTTAGGCAAGTTTCCTTTCTCCGCCCACACACACACACACACAGACCCACACACAGACACACATAGACCCACACACACACAGACCCACACACACACACACACACATAGACCCACACACACATAGACCCCCACACACACACACATAGACCCACACACACAGACCCACACACACACACACATAGACCCACACACAGACACACATAGACACACACACACACACACAGACACACATAGACACACACACACATAGACCCACACACACATAGACCCACACACAGACACACATAGACACACACACACACAGACACACATAGACACACACACACATAGACCCACACACACATAGACACACACATAGACACACACACAGACTCACACATAGACACACACACGCACGCACACACACACATACACACACATACACACACACACACACACACATACACCCACACACAGACACACATACACACACACACACACACAGACACACACACACACACACACATATACCCACACAAACTCAAGCTGCTAATAATAATTTGGTCACTTCAATCACAACTGTTGTTATGATTTATTATTATATTATCTGTGTGTCACTGCCTGTCTGTCTGTCCGTCTGTCCGTCTGTATCGCTCTCTCTATGTGTGTCTGTCTCAGTCTATTGGTGTGTGTGTGTCTCTCTTTCTGTGTATCTCAGACTGTCCCACACACTCTCTCAGTCACAGTCCCTCCCTCACAGTCTCTCTCTCTCTCTCTGTAGGTGACGCTGTTGTTGTTGTTAATGGGACACTGGGTGACAGTGTGTGGCTCCCATACCCTCAGCCTCTCTCCCTGGGGGAGATCAGACGTGTTGAGTGGAGACGCCAGACCCCAGGCCAGTTATTAGCGGAATTCTCCAGAGGGCAGATTGAATACTTTACTGTGACGAGGATCCGTGTGACAGAGAACCTGACTGTACAGATCAGTGACCTGCAGCTCACACACACTGGGGTTTATAGGGTAGAGACAGTGACGGGAAACATGAAAACCTCTACAATCTTACTGTGAATGGTAAGTTTGGTCTCCTCGCTCTCTCCCTCTCCCCACCCCACTACTCTCTCCCACCCCCATCCCCCACCCCACCTTCTCCCCTCCCCCACTTTCTCCCCCCTACACTCTCTCCCCCCCCCCCCCCCCCAAACTCTCTCCCTACCCCACTCTCTCTCCCCACTGCACACTCTCTCCCCTCCCTCTCTCTCTGTTTTCCTAATTCCAGAGAGTATTAGGTGCAGGTTGACGAGAACCAAGGTTTGGGCGGTCGGGGTGGGGTGTTTGGGGGGTTAGTTAGTTAGTTAGTTAGTTAGTTAGTTAGTTAGTTAGCTAGCTAGTTAGTTAGTTAGTTAGTTAGTTAGTTAGTTAGTTAGTTAGTTAGTTAGTTAGTTAGTTAGTTAGTTAGTTAGTTAGTTAGTTAGTTAGTTAGTTAGTTAGTTAGTTAGTTAGTTAGTTAGTTAGTTAGTTATCTTTCAGGAGCTGAGTGGGAGGATTAAAAATAATCCATACATTTCATGTAGCGTGTTATCATATCTTTGAGACAACTTAAATAATGTGGAGTCCTGTAGCTCAATGGTTAGAGCGCTGGCCTCGCATGAGGGTCTGGGTTGGATTCCCAGGTGGGACAAGATGGGGACAGGATCTTAGGCAAGTTTCACAAATTCAGTCACTACATTTCTCAATCTCTCTTTCCCAGTCTCTCTCTCTCTCTCCCTCTCTCTCAGTATCTCTATCTCCCTCTCTCTCTCTAACAGAGCGAGTGACTGGAGTTGAAATCACCTCCTCTCTCACTAAAGGCCAGTGCAATGGGACTCTGACGTGTGATGTGAAGTCTGGTAAACCAGTTATCTTTGTGTGGGAGAGAGATGGGGTTCGTTTGCCCATTTCCCAGCCCAGTGACACCGCTACGCTCTCTGTCACTCTCTCCCCAAACGACAGTAACACTGTGTTCACGTGTAAAGCTGGGAACCCAGTGAGTGAGGATTCTAAAGAGATTTCCTTCCAGGACAGAGATTTCTGTTTCAAGTCTCCTAATGGTGAGTGTGTCAGAGAGAGCGAAAGAATGTGTGCGAGAGTGCGTGAGTGAGACAGTGTGAGCGAGGATGTCGGAGAGAGTGTGTTGAGAGTATCAGAGTGTGTCAGAGAGTACGAGAGAGACAGATGGAGCAATTAAGCAATGGAGGGAGTGAAAGAGTGTAAGAGATGGGGAGAGTCAAATTGTGAGAGTGTGTGAGACGAAGAGAAAGACTGAGAAAGAATGTGCGTCTGTGTTTGTACAAACCAGGACCGGAGCAGGTCAGTGACTGTTTATTCATTGATTTACTAATCTGACCCTATTAGTGGGGACGTCGCGGGGCACCATTGGCTGCCGCGTTTCACCCACAAACCACAGTCACTACACTTTACACTGTGTGTCCTGTGAAGCGCTTTGAGGTGGGTCAAAGGATGATTATTTAGATGTGTGTCTTTGTGTCGCTCTCTGTTTCCCTCTCTCTGTCTCTCTCTGTCTTCCTTTCTCTAAATTCCTTTCTCTCTGTTTCTCTCTCAGTCTCTCCGTGTCTATCAGTATGTTTGTGTGTGTCTCTCAGTTTATTTCTTAGTATCTCTGTCTGCGTCTGCCTGTCTATATGTGTGTCTCTCACTCTATCTCAGTGATGTCACTGAGAGCGGTGATGTCACTGAGAGCAGTGGGGTGGGGGGTCACTGAGAGCGGTGATGTCACTGAGAGCAGTGATGTCACTGAGCGGTGATGTCACTGAGAGCGGTGATGTCACTGAGCGGTGATGTCACTGAGAGCGGTGATGTCACTGAGAGCGGTGATGTCACTGAGAGCGGTGATGTCACTGAGAGCGGTGATGTCACTGAGAGTGGTGATGTCACTGAGAGTGGTGATGTCACTGAGAGTGGTGATGTCACTGAGAGCAGTGATGTCACTGAGTGACATTTCTCATTTCACTCTGGAGCAGAAAATGATCTTGGATACTCAGAGGGATAAGAGGAGGGCAGTTTGCTGGTCTCTACACCTCTACAATCTCCTCCCTAACGTCTGCACCTTCCAGCTGACTTTTGTCCTGGTCTCTGGAGCGCTGGGCCTGGGCTGACTTCTCTTTGGGTGCCCCGTACCTCCGTCCAGGTCACGTTTCTCGCCCGTGGGGCAATCCTTAGCCAAGTGTTGGAAAGTCTTGCAAAATTGAGTTTGTGCGCAGGCTGCCACATAGAGGCCACTTGACCACATTGCAGGCACACCTGTCCAGGGTCGTAAATCATACCTCTGAAGCTCCCAATAGTGAACCGGGAGCCACCCTCCCCACGCCTCTCCTGTGCAGCTTCAGCCACAGCTCCCACTCGGATGTCCAGACTCCAGCCTCCCTTATCTTACCGTATCTAGGTTAAGGACTCATAAGAATATAAGAATAAGGAGCAGGGGTAGGCCATTCTGCCCCTCCAGCCTACCCCGCCATTCAATAAGATCATGGGTTATCTTCTAATCTAACTCCCACCCTTATTCCCATATCCCTTAATCCCTTTATCCACAAGACATCTATCAATCTCAGTCTTGAATATGTTCAAGGACTGACTGAGCTTCTACAGCCCTTTGGGGGTAGAGAATTCCATCAATTCACTAACCCTCTGAGTGAAGAGGTTTTTTTTCTCAACTCTCAGTTAAGGCTGACCTTAATCTTCAGACTGTGACCCCTGGTTATAGTTTCTCCAACCAGGAGATACAGTCTCCCACTGTCCACTCTGCCATGGCCCCTTAATAATCTTATTCTTCTAAATTCTAGAGAATATAGGCCTAGAATACAGACCTCTTCACAGTGCCTTTCCATGTCTGACTCCAGCATTTGAGGATCGCCCCAAACAAGAGCTTTTCTCTCCTGTCTCTCCTAGAAAGCCATCCAGTGTTCAGAGTCGTGATCTCCTCTCCTCTACTCTCCCCTGCTTTCCCTCTCTGCCATCCTCCTCTCTCTCCTCTCCCCTCCCCTCCCCTCCTCTCTCACCTCTCCCCTCCCCCCCTCTCTCCTCTCCCATCCCATCCTATCCTATCCTAAGAGGATTAGGCCATTCAGCCCCTCAAGCCTGCCCCACTGAGAAATGTTTCCTCAACTCTGTTCTAAAAGGCTGACCCTTAATTCTAAGATTATGACCCCTGGTTATAGATTCTCCTACCAGGGGAAACAGTCCATCTCAGCCTCACTACATCCCCTAACTCCCCTAACTAAGAGAATACAGCCCTAGCTTATTCAACCCATCCTCATAGGTCAGCCCCCTCATCCCAGGAACTAACCTAGTGAATCTACGCTGCACCCCCTCTAAGGCAAGTATGTCCTTTATTAAATAGGTGACCAAACCTGCACACAATACTCTAGGTGCGGTCTCACCAGAGCCCTATACAGTTGCAGCAAGACTTCCCTACTCTTATACTCTAAACCTTTTGAAATTCTAACCTATACCCTCCCCCTCCTCTCCTCTTCTCTCCCCTCCTCTGTCTCCTCTCCTCTCCCCTCCTCTCCTCTTCTCATCTCTTCTCCTGCCTTCTTGCCTTCACTCCCCATTGCCTCCTTTCCTACTATTTTCTTCCCTCCCTTCCCCTTCTCTTCCCTCGCTCTTCTTTCATTCCCCCCAATTCCTCCTCGCACTGCTCACTTCTCTCTCTCTCTCTCTCTCCTCTCAGCTCCTCTGTTGTTCTCACTCCTGTTTCTAGCCCTGTTACCCTATATTTCTCCATCGGGGCTGTAATTAACCCTATCTCTCTAACTCTCCTTCCCACTCTTACTCACTGGAGAGCGAGCAGACAGAGTCCGGAGATCTCAAACTCAGATAGCTCCCCCCCACCCTACCCCCCTCGCAAATCCCCCACCACCCCCCCCACCCCACCCCACCCCCCTCGCAAACCCCCCACCACCCACCCCTCAGCGCTCACTTGTTACTAATCATTGCTCTGATTTCAGAAAATGTATGAATTTAGCATTGATCAGAATTGATCGTGGAGTCCTGTAGCTCAGTGGTTAGAGCACTCGCCTTACAAGGCCTTGGGTTCAATTCCAGGCAGGTCAGGGCCAAACCTTGGGCAAGTTTCCTTAACTCCACACACCGAATAATAATCCCTCACAAAAAAAAATTGGTTCTTTTCAATCCACGACTGTTTGTGGGGGATGCTGCTGCGCGCAATTGGCTGTCACGTTTCACCCACAAAAATACAGTCACTTCACTTTACAGTGTATTCTGTGAAGCGCTTTTGAGACACCGTCCAGAAGACGTGAAATGCGTTATATCAAATGCCAGCATGATTATTATTATTATTACTGTTTTCACCATGGTTCGGCTGAATCAATTTAGATTTGTTTTTCCCTAAACAGCCTCCTTTCCTCTCACAATAATCCTCACAGAAAAAGTATATTTACTCACTCAGTCCTACCTTTTATTCAAACTTTACAGTTCACCCTCTTTCACATCAACCCCTTTCACACTCGCCTTCAAACCCACAGGTCACTCTTCCCAGAATCCTCTTATAATAATAATAATAATCCTGGCATTTGATCCAGTGTTTTTCACACCTTCTAGTCTGTGTCTCAAAGCGCGTCACAGGAGACACTGTAAAGTGAATTTACTGTGTGTTTGTGGGAGAGAGAAATGCGGCAGCCAATTGTGCTCAGCAGCGTCCCCCCCACAAACAATCCTGGATTGAAATTATATATTTTTTAATTTTTTTGAGGGATCAGGTGCGTGGAGTAAGGAAACTTGCCCGAGGCTGATCATGGTGATGGGTTTCCGTGTATGTTAGACACCCAGCTGATCTCTCTCTCTCTCTCTCTCTCTCATTATAGATACATCTCCACCTGTCAATACTGTCTACGCTGAGGTTAACACGCTCGGAACCAACCAATATCAAGTGAGTGTGAGGGGGAGAGGGATAGAGACTTGGGGGAGTCAGGGGATGGAGTGAGTGTGAGAGGGAGAAGGATAGAGACAAGGAGTCAGGGGATCGAGTGAGTGTGAGGGGGAGATGGATGGAGACTTGTTTTGTTGATAGTATCTCTTGTCTCTTTTGCCCACAGAACCAATATGTACCAGTTGCTTCTTCCAAGGAAACAACAACCACCATCTATTCAACTGTTGGGAAGCCGGGAGCAAATGTTAGTCCTTGACCTGACTCTCGCTCTCACCCTCACTCCATCCTCTGACTCCCCCCATTCCTTGCGAAGCTAAAATGCTGATTTTGATTGTTTTAATTTCAAATCAAATCTATTGTTTTAACATCTGAATAACAGAGAAACTGAGAGAGAGAGAGAGAGAGAGAGAGAGAGTGAACGAGTGACAGAGAGACACTGAGAGAGAGACCGAGAGCGAGAGGGAGACTGAGAGAAAGACAGACTGAGTGAGGGGGAGACTGAGAGAGAGATTGATATGCTTTTGTTCTAACTACTGTAATACAATTGAGCAGATGTGAGTTTGTTTGTGTGTAAACTGTGAATGTTAGTGTGAACAATTGTGCAGATGTTCATAATAATAATTCTGACCCAGCGCTTGTCTTGTCCTTGAGACGCCTCAAAGTGCTTCACAGGATACACTGTAGAGTGTAGTGACTGTGTTTTGTAGGCAAAACACTGCAGCCAACTGTGCCCAGCAACGTCCCCACAAACAGTTGTGGATTGCAATGACTAATTTATTATTGTGGTTTTTTGAGGGATTATTATCAGATGTGTGTGTGTGTGTGTGTGAGACAGTGTGTGTGTGTGTGTGAGAGAGACAGTGTGTGTG
>CM068774.1:605160-622660 GCA_035084275.1 Hydrolagus colliei | reverse complement strand
AGTGTGTGTGTGTGTGAGAGAGACTGTGTGTGTGTGTGTGAGAGAGAGAGGCAGTGTGTGTGTGAGAGAGAGAGACTGTGTGTGTGTGTGTGAGAGAGACAGTGTGTGTGAGAGAGAGAGGCAGTGTGTGTGTGTGAGAGACAGTGTGTGTGTGTGTGTGAGAGAGAGACAGTGTGTGTGTGAGAGAGACAGTGTGTGTGTGAGAGACAGTGTGTGTGTGTGTGTGAGAGAGAGACAGTGTGTGTGTGTGTGAGAGAGACAGTGTGTGTGTGTGTGAGAGAGACAGTGTGTGTGTGTGTGAGAGAGACAGTGTGTGTGTGTGTGAGAGAGAGGCAGTGTGTGTGTGAGAGAGAGACAGTGTGTGTGTGTGTGAGAGAGACAGTGTGTGTGTGTGTGTGTGTGAGAGAGAGACAGTGTGTGTGTGTGTGAGAGAGAGACTGTGTGTGTGTGTGTGTGTGGAATAAGGAAACTTGCCCAAAGTTACACCCTTGTTAGAGATTTGATTAACTGATTGAAAATGAGGTTACGGCCAACCTCCGATCAATCCGATCACACAGAACATCTCTGTGTAAAAGCAGGTTTGTTTATTCAGATTCACCCGTGAGGGTTGACACTAAAAGACCAAGTCTACAACAGTTTAAGTCGAGCCCCGAATCGCAGTAATTATGGAGATGTACTACCCGGGGAGGAGTCTGTGGTTAGTTCGGGCCGGTCTAGTCGGGGCGGCTGTTTCGCTTACAGCTCTTCCATCAATGGCTGTCCTCGCACTCCTTCCTCTCACGTTGGTCCACCACACCGAAACAAGCCTCGAGCGTATTTCTCTTCCCCCTTATATACTTAAATGTTCCATGGTCAAGCTCCTTCTGTTCCGCCGATCGTTAAGAGACTACCCCTTTTGCACCTCGTTACCCTATGGTCACGTACACAGTTAACATGATTTCACATGGTCTCCTTCTCCAATTATAGAGAACAATGTTCTTTGTGAACACCAAGTGTATGCTCAGCCAGTCACGTGCGCATTTGGCCACGTGTCATCTCTCTGTGCGCCGCACTCAACTTACTCTTATCTACACTAAACAGTTCTTTCTGTTGATAACCTCACATGACCCTTGACCACACCCGCTAAGACGTATTCGTGTTTTTTACATTCATCTCTAAACCGCAACACCCTGACCTGCCGGGAATTAAACCCAGATCTCCCACTTGCAAGCCGAGTGCTGTAATCACTGAGCTACCGCACTCTGGGATACACTGTCATGTGCAGTGACTGTGTGTTTTGTGGAGTAAGTAACAAACGTATTGTGGCTACACTATCACTAACTAAATATTTCTGACATAAAGTTGTTTCTCTCATTATGTTAGATTTTGTAAATCTGGGGATGATTGAGGAATGAGAGGGAGATGGAGAGAGACTAGAGTTGGGGGGGGGGGGGGGGGGGGGGGGAGGGGGATGGTGAGGGGGGGGAGGGGGGATGGTGAGGTCCCTCTCTCTCTCAGGCTCCTTTTCTCAATTTCTCCGGGTCGGACCCGCCCTCCCATCGGTGCCGGGCTGTCAGCCTCTCTGCCCCCACACTCCGCAACTCCATCCCACAGTCCCTTCGCCTCCCTCCCTCCCTCCCTTTCCTCCTCAAGACCTTCCTCTTCAACCACGTCTTCTGCTGCCCTCCTAACTCTCCCCCATCTCCTACTCTCCCCCCCCTTCCCCCCCCCCCCCCCCACACACCTGTTCGGGTCCAGACCTGATTGTTCAGAGCCTTCAGAACCATCCCACCAGGTACTGTTTCTGTAACTGGCCTTCCCCCCCCCATCAGCCTTGAGATCGGAGGTATCTGAGCCTGTGGCCTTTTCTTCCTGTGGTCCAAACATCTATGCTCAACGACCCAATTGCTCACGATCATTGTCCTCACATTTAAAGCCCCCAGAATCTCCTCCCCACCCCCCCTCCCCACTCCCCCCCCCCCTCCCTCCTACTCCCCCCCCACCCCCTAAATCCAGAGCTGACAACCTTTTTTAACAAAACAAAGTACTCCTGAAAGCTAAAAACAGTATTTTATGGTAAAAAACAATATTTTCCCCAGAAGCTACCGGTACTTAATGAGAAAATGACAGCGCGAAAAGATGCCAAGCAAAATGGGACTTCAAACCCCCTCGTTAAGCAAAAATTGCATTAACTGTGTTTCCGTATACGGAAAAAATCATTTCCAGTAATGCCTAGCGCCCAGCCTGGTGCCCAGCGCTAACATTACAGTGTATCAGCGATGGCAGAAGGCAGGGAGAGAGAGTTAGAGAGAAAGAGACTAAGACAGAGAGAGAGACTGAGTGAGATTGTGACAGCCAGAGACTCAAACAGAGAGAGAGAAAGAGACACAGAAAGAGAGAGAGACACAGAGGGAGACAGGGAGAGAGAAAGAGAGAGCGCGACCGAGACAGACAGAGAGAGGGAAAGAGATACGGAAAGAGAGAGAGAGAGAAAGACACACACAGAGAGAGACACACTGAGGGAGCCTGAGACAGAGAGAGAGACTGGGAAATAGAGACAGAGAGAAGAGACAGACAGAGCATGGAATTTCCAAAATTGGGATTTTCCAAAAAACGTATTTTACCAAGAAAATTGGTCCTGCCGTATTGACTGCAATTTATCGTACTAAATACGGCAAAAACGTACTGGTTGGCAGCTCTGTAAATCCTTCTAACCCCTTACCAACTTGCCCGTCCCCTCCGCTCAGTAGGCTCTGGCCTGCTCCGTGTCCCCCGACCCATCCACCCCACCTTTGGCGGGCGAGCCTTCAGCCACTGGAACTCCATCCCGCAGTCCCTCCCCCAGTCCCTCCGCCTCGCCCCCCTCCCTGGCCTCCTTCAAGTCTCGCCTCAAGATCCTCCCTCCAATGGTCTCATCGACAACGCCTTCTCCCCCCTTCCCTCCCCCACCCCCGGCCCCAGCTCAGGTCTGACCCAGTGACTGTCCAGCGCCTTGGGACACCCTCCTGACATGAAAGTGTCATTTTGTTGTTGTTGTTGTGGTTCAATATCTCAGACAGTGAACATCTTCGCAGGTAAATATTCCAGCAAAGCTACTGTTAACCCTTGTAAACTAGTCATTAACACAGGATTATTGGGAGGTCACATTCTAATTGTGCGTACAGATTGATAACATGCCTGTCACAATTATACTTTCAGATCCTAGCGAATACATTCATTTCAGAATCCTAGTACATTTCATTTTAAATGAAAACAAAAATCCTGTTAGCTTGGCGAAAGCTGGGGAGTCAGGGGAGGCAGTGAGAGGGAGAGGGAGAGAGACTTGGGGGAGTCAGGGGAGGCAGTGAGAGGGAGAGGGATAGAGACTTGGGGGAGTCAGGGGAGGCAGTGAGAGGGAGAGGGAGAGGGATAGATACTTGGGGGAGTCGGGGGAGGCAGTGAGTGTGAGAGTGTTGGAGGAGATTAAATTTTCTTACTCTTTTAAAGCAGATTAGTTTATTCAGGTATACTCATTGAGCTGACACTAAAGCATATAAAACGACTACAATGCATGCAAACAGTCAACCACTCCATTACTTCTGTTCCCTTCCGATTCTTCTTTTACTTTGTTCACGCTTTTCCCTATTCCCTCTTATCCGATTCTGCCTCGGGTCTCATATCGCATTACGCCCTAGTCTTCACTTTTGGAGTTTACCTGTCATCCACCTCTTGTGATGACGCTCCATTACACTAGGTTTCTCATAATGCAATCTCATACACCAATATACTACCCGGCACGCATTCTTCAGGTTAAAAGGGAATAATCCTTTCCCTTCCTTGCCTCCTTCTCCAAGGCGGGAATTTGGGGTGGCCTCTTCTTAGTCAGAGTCTCTCGGGGAAAAGTAGTCCTTCCTCCTCCTCCTCTCAGTCGGTCTCGGGGAAAAGTAGGGGTGTTGATCTCTTTGGGGATCTGCTGTCACGTTACAGTATCTTCCATCAGGTCCTTCTCCTTCTGCTCCTCCGTCTCCGCTCTATTCCTGTGTCTCAACACTTTTATCCTTTCTTGGACACATGGTGTTCACGTGAACATCTCATGCCACTCTCGTGCTTATTCACATCCTCTTTTACACCCAACTCTGCCTTTCTTCGCAAACGAGCTCTTCTTATCGCAGTCTGTTCTAGCCGGTTTCTAATGGTGACCTGGATGACTCAAACTATGTGCAGCAACTTCCCTTATCTTCTACAGCAGTTATACAACAACATCACATAGCATCATTCTAGCCCACTCTCTGTTTTTAACAGTCTATACTAATTTTAACAAGTTCTTCACCAACTCTAACAAGAGGGAGTAGTCAGAAACACCGATGGGAACCATGGAAGAGGAGAGGAGGGATGGAGTTCCAGAGGTTGGGGGCGGAGTGACTGAAGGCTCGCCCGCCAATGGTTGGGCGGGTGGGTTGGGGGACATGGAACAGGCCAGAGCCTGCTGAGCGGAGGGAGGGGATGGGCAGGTTGATAAGGGGATAGGAGGTCACGGATGTCGGGGGTGGGGGTGGGGTGGGGGGGGGGGGGGGCGAGGTTGTGGAATTGTACATTATTTTTAATTAATATTTTACATTATAAAATGTATTCAACAAATATAAATTCTATAAAAAATAATGCAATAATTGTGACTGAGGCTTCACTGTGTCTGTGAGCTGAATTCCCTGTAAAACAAACATAAAATATTCATTTTGAAATCTCTCATGCCTCTGCTTATCCTTTCTCTCTCTCTCTCTCTCTGTGTCTGACACTCTCTGTCTCTCTCACTTATACACACGGCAGACATCCCCTTCTATCATCTCAATCCATCCCAACGTCTCACACCAAATACACACATCCTCTCTCACACTCTCTCTGACACACTCCCTCTCTCCCTCACACTCACTCACTCCCTCTCTCCCTCACACACACTCACTCTCTCTCCCTCACACACACTCACCATTAGAAGACGCAACACAGATACTCTGTCCTGGAAAGTAATCTTTGCCGAATCCTCACTCACTGGGTTCCCAGCTTTACACGTGAACACAGTGTTACTGTGGGAGAGAGTGACAGAGAGCGTAGCGGTGTCACTGGGCTGGGAAATGGGCAAACGAACCCCATCTCTCTCCCACACAAAGATAACTGGTTTACCAGACTTCACATCACACGTCAGAGTCCCATTGCACTGGCCTTTAGTGAGAGAGGAGGTGATTTCAACTCCAGTCACTCGCTCTGTGAGAGAGAGAGAGGGAGAGAGTTAGTGAGAGAGAGTGTTAGTGAGAGAGAGAGGGAGATAGTGAGAGAGAGGGGGAGAGAGAGAGCTGTTGAATGCAGGAGCAACAACAACAATTTGCATTGATACAGAGACCTCCATGCTGGATAGCATCTCAGAGGGAGAGTGGGAATGGGGGAGCAAGAGAGAGGGATGGAGAGAGAGAGAGAGAGAGAGAGAGAGGACGGGTGGGAGGGAGGGAGAGAGAGAGGAGGGGGGGGGCGAGGGAGAGAAAGAGTGAGGGGGAGCGAAGGGGAGAGAGAGAGAGGAGAGGTGGGAGGTGAGGGAGAGGGAGGAGAGAGAGAGAGAGAGAGAAGGGCTCCAAGCGCTCTGAGACACCGTCCGGCGTGGAGGGTGCTATATAAATTGAAGTTGTTGTTGTTGTTGAGGGGAGTACGAGGGAGAGGGAGGGGGGGTGGGGGGAGAGGGGGATGGCGAAGGAGAGAAAGAGTGGGGGGGGGGAGCGAGGGGGAGAGAGAGGGGGGGGAGCGAGGGAGAGAGAGAGATGGGGGAGCGAGGGAGGAGAGGGAGGGAGAGAGGAAAGCGGGGGAGAGCGAGGGGGAGGGGGAGAGAGGTGGGGGGAGAGTGAGGGAGAGAGAGAGAGAGGGGGGAGCGAGGGAGAGAGAGAGAGGGGGGAGCGAGGGAGAGAGAGAGAGGGGGGAGAGAGAGAGAGGGGGAGCGAGGGGGAGAGAGGTGGGGGGAGCGAGGGAGAGGGAGGGAGAGAGGGAAAGCGGGGGAGAGCGAGGGGGAGGGGGAGAGAGGTGGGGGAGAGTGAGGAAGAGGGAGGGAGAGAGAGGGAGGGGGGGTGGAGAAAGTTAGAGAGGGAGAGTGGCAATGAAAGAGAGAGGGAGGAGACCAAACTTACCGTAAACAGTGAGATTGTAGAGGTTTTCATACTGACTCCCCTTTCCCGTCACTGTGACCACCCTATACACCCCAGTGTCTGTGAGCTGCAGGTCACTGATCTGTACAGTCAGGTTCACTGTCACATTGATCCTCGTCACAGTAAAGTGTTCAATCTGCCCTCTGTAGAATTCCGCTAATAACTGGCCTGAGGGCAGGATCCACTGAACACGTCTGATCTCCCCCAGGGAGAGAGGCTGAGGGTATGGGAGCCACACACTGTCACCCAGTTTCCCATTAACAACAACAACAGCGTCACTACAGAGAGAGAGAGAGAGAGAGAGACTGAGAGAGACACAGACAGAGCAGTGACATGAGGAGGGTAACATGACAGGGTGGGCGCTTCCCTCAGTCCATATGAACGTCGTCATCAACCCAGCTCCAATACTGTACTGGGTGTCACCCCTAACATATGGTGTTTAAGATGTTTCTTTGTATATCAGTGAGGGCACAGATGTACAGTGAGGCTGTACTATCAGTATGTCTGTGTGTGTGTGTGACTGTGTGTGTGTGACTGTGTGTGTGTGCGGAGTAAGGAAACTTGCCCAAGGTTTTGCCCTGACCTGCCGGGAATCGAACCCAGGTCTCTCGCTTGTGAGGTGAGGGATCTAACCACTGAGCTGCAGGTCTCCATGGACCCTCCCGCCCTCGCCTGGGAGAGCAGGCAACACACCAGAGGCAAGTGGGTGTCTGGAGGTGATGATTGTAATGGGGGAGGGGGGAGCTTTCATGGCCGTTTTGAACACACAATCAAACCCAAGGAGGGAAACAGATTAAAGGCCACAGAAGCTCCCACTCCCTCATTACAACAACAAAATTACATTTTGTATTTCGCTTTTCACGTCGGAAGACGTCCTGATGGGACCATTGAAGAAGAGAGTCTTGAGATGAGACTTGAGGGAGGCCAGCGAGGGGGCGAGCGAGGCGGGGGACTGTGGGATGGAGTTCCAGAGGTTGGAGGCAGAGTGAGTGAAGGCTCGCCCTTTAGCCGGTGGGGAGAGGTTGTAGAGGCTTTATGTGTGAGGACCAAGATATTGAATTGGATCCTCTGGGTGATGGGGAGTCAATGGAGTCTGGCCGAGGATGGGGGGAGACGGGGTCACGGAGTTTGGAGCAGTAGAGGACACGGGCCACAGAGTCTGGATTATCTGCAGCCTGGGGGGGAGGGGTTGGGAAGGCCGACCAGCAAGGCGTTTGCATAGTCAAGCCGGGATGTAATGAAGGCCTGGATGAGGGTTTCAGTGGCTTTGGGGGTGAGGTAATGGCGGAGTCGGGCAATGTTGCGGAGATGGGGAAAGGCAGAGAGAGTCATGGCCTGGCTGTGGGGAGGAAAGACAGTTGAGGGTCGAACAAGAGACACCGAGGTTCCTGACTGGCGTGGAGAGGTCGAGTGAGGAACCATGGAGGCTGATGCTGCCACTGCCTGAGGTGTGAAGGCAATGGCGGGAGCCAATCAGTGGGGCCTCACACACAGACACACAGACACATGCACTCTGTCTCTCTCTCTCTCTGTCTCTCTCTGTCTCTCTCTCTCTCTCTCTGTCTCTCTCTCTCTCTGTCTCTGTCTCTCTGTCTCTCTACACACTCACAAGTCCCGAGGGTGCTGGATAAACAGGCTTTTACTGTGTATACGGTAGTAGTGAATCACAACGATACCACTGGCAATACGAGGAGTAGTCGCTGGAGACAAACAGTCACGTTTGCGTTGTAACATACACACCATCACATAATCATCAACAATTTAAAGTTTGTATTTTCATAAGGGAGGCACTGCCCCACCCCTGCGCCCCCTGACTGCAGGTCAATGATACAGACAGAGAGAGACACACACACTCACAGACACACACACTTACACACACACACAGACACAGACAGAGATCGAGACAAAAACACATAAATATAAGTAGGAGCAGGAGTAGGCCATTCAGCCCCTCGAGCCTGCCCAGCCATTTAATAGGATCACGGCTGACTTTCCATCCTAATTCCATTTACCCGCCTATGATTTTAAAAAAAACTGTCAATCTCAGGCTTGAATATGTTCAACGACTGACTGAGCATCGACAGCCTTTTGGGGGTAGAGAATTCCATCGATTCACTGCCCTCTGAGTGAAGAGGTGTTCCTGAACTCAGCACGAAAAGGCTGACCCCTAATCTCAAGACTGTGAGAGTTATAGTTTCTCCAACCAGTGGGAAACAGCCTCCCACTGTCTATAGGGCCCTACACAGCTGCAGCACGACTCCCTCAGCCTTGTACTCTAACAACAACAACAACAAAATTGCATTTATACAGCGCCTTTCACGTCGGGTGGACATCCCAAAGCTCTGAACAGTCTGGTCAGGACCCGAGTGGGGGGGGAGGGGAAGGAGAGGGGAGAGGGGGGGGACAGTTAGTGGGGGTGAAGAGGAAGGTGTTGAGACCGGCCTTGAAGGAGGAAAGGGAGGAAGCGAGGGGGGGGGGGGGGGGCTGTGGGATGGAGTCCACAGTGTGGGGGGCAGAGAGGCTGAGAGCCCGGCCCCCGATGGTTGGGGGGTTAGGGCGGTGGACGAGGAGCAGGCCTGAGGCTGCTGGAGCGGAGGGGACGGGCACAGCTGATAGGGGGACAGTAGGTCAGAGAGACAGGCGGGGACAAGGCCGTGAATGGCCTTGAAAGTGAGGACGAGGATCTTGAATTGGATCCTCTGGGGGACGGGGAGCCAGGGGAGACGGGCGAGGGGGGGAGTGATGTGGCGGGAAGCTGGTGCAGGAGAGAACACAGACTGAGACACACTTGCTAATACTTTTGTCCATAAAACACAGTCACTACACTGTCCAGTGCATGCTGTGAAGCGCTTTCAGATGTCTGGAATACATGATCAGGATCTTTGCAAACGTAGGATTAATGATGACATTACCGGATTTCTCAAACACAAACCACAAAGGCTCTCTCAACTTCTCTCACGCTCTCTCTCACTCTCTCAGTGTCTCTCTCTCTCAGTTTCTCTCCTTGACACACTATCTTTCAACCCCCCCCCCACCCCGCGAGACGTCACAAAGCGCTCCCCAGGCCTTGCTGTAAACTGTAGTGACTGTGCGTTCAACACGAGGACTGAGAGAAACACACACACACACGGATAACCCATTTCTACACTCCTCCTTTCTTTCTCTCTCTGTATCGCAATCTTCCGCTCGTTTCTACCTCTGTCTCTCACTCACACGCAGTCATTTTCTTCTCTCTCACACACACCCTCACAATCGCTCGCGCACACACACACTCCTCCTGTCTCTCCCTACCTTCAGCTCCAAAGCACACGACATTTTGTGTAGAAATAATAGCGAAAGCGAGAATGTAGCTGGCCTTCATTGTTCCTTTCCGTTCTTCACACAGGAGGATGTGGTAAACCAGCTTGTTGGTAAACCTCCGTGTGTCTGACATGCGCAGGAACCCGTCACCGTGTTAAATAATAATAAACAATCCTGGCATTTGGATATCGCGGCCTTTCACATCTGACCGACGTCTCAAGCGCTTCACAGGATATACTGTAAAGTGTAGTGACTGTATATTAGTGGGGAGCGAAACGCGGCAGCCGATTGCGCACTGCAGCGTCCCCCCCACACACAGTCGTGCGCTGAAAATGACCAATTTTATTATTGTGTATTTTTTTGCATGGATTATTAAAGGGCGGGTGTGTGTCTGTGGTCTGTGGTGTGTGTGTCTGTGATGTGTGTCTGTGGTGTGTGTCTGTGGTGTGTGTGATGTGTGTCTGTGATGTGTGTGATGTGTGTCTGTGATGTGTGTCTGTGATGTGTGTCTGTGATGTGTGTCTGTGATGTGTGTAGGAAGGAAACTTGCCCAAGATTTTGCCCTGACCTGCCTGGATTCGAACACAGGTTTCACACGTGAGTGAGTGAGTGAGTGAGTGAGTGAGTGGGTGGGTGGGTGGGTGGGTGGGTGGGTGGGTGGGTGGTGAGTGAGTGGGTGGGTGAGTGGGTGAGTGGGTGAGTGGGTGAGTGGGTGAGTGGGTGAGTGGGTGAGTGGGTGAGTGGGTGGGTGGGTGGGTGGGTGGGTGGGTGGGTGGGGGAGTGGGTGGGTGGTGGGTGGGTGGGTGGGTGGGTGAGTGAGTGGGTGAGTGAGTGAGTGAGTGAGTGAGTGAGTGAGTGAGTGAGTGAGTGAGTGGGTGAGTGGGTGAGTGGGTGAGTGAGTGGGTGAGTGGGTGGGTGGGTGGGTGGTGGGTGGGTGGTGGGTGGGTGGGTGGGTGGGTGGGTGGTGGGTGGGTGGGTGAGTGACAGGAGCTGCAAGGACCATCCCGGTGTCTATCTGACACACATAGAAACCCATCACCATGAGTTGGGGAGACCAGCGAGGAGGGAGGGAGGTTGGGAGGGAGGGAGGGATCGTGCATCAGGCAGTGGCAGCATCAGCCTCCATGGTTCCTCACTCGACCTCTCCAAGCCAGTCAGGAACCTCGGTGTCTCTTGTTCGACCCTCAACTGTCTTTCCTCCCCCACAGCCCAGGCCATGACTCTCTCTGCCTTTCCCCATCTCCGCAACATTGCCCGACTCCGCCATTACCTCACCCCCAAAGCCACTGAAACCCTCATCCAGGCCTTCATTACATCCCGGCTTGACTATGCAAACGCCTTGCTGGTCGGCCTTCCCAACCCCTCCCCCCCAGGCCGCAGATAATCCACACTCTGTGGCCCGTGTCCTCTAGCATGTGAGTGTGTCAGACAGAGAGAAAGAGGGAGAGTATGTGACAACAACAACAAATTACATTTATAGAGCGACTTTCACGTGGGGAGGACGTCCCAAGGCGCTGCACAGGAGGCGTGTGACCCGAGCTGGGAGGGGAGTGTTTGGGAAGGGGTGAAACACGAAGGGGAGGTAAAAGAGTTCGGGGGGAACAAAAGGCACGGTCGAAGAGGAAAGTCTTCAAACCAGCCTTGAAAGAGGAAAGGGCAGAAACGAGACGGAGGGATTGAGGGATGGCATTCCATAGGGTGGGAGCGGAGAAACTGAAGGCCCGGCCTCCGATGGTGGGGGGGTTCGGGCGGGGGGCTTGGAGCAGGCCAAGTCCTGCTGAACGGAGGGTCCGGGTGGGCGTGTAGGGAGAGAGTAGATTGGTTAAATAGGCAAGGCTGTGTAAGGCCTTGTAGGTGAGGACGAGGATCTTGAACTCGATCCTCTGGAGGATGGGGAGCCAGTGGAGACGGGCGAGGGTGGGGGTTATGTGGTCGCGGAGGCGGGTGCGGGATAGTACACGGGCTGCAGAGTTTGGGATGACCTGCAGCCTGTGAATGGAGGAACTGGGGAGGCCGACGAGGAGAGAGTTTCCGTAGTCCAGCCGTGAGGTGATGTACGTGTGCACGAGTGTTTCGGCAGCGCGGGGGGTAAGATAGTTGCGGAGCCTGGCAATGTTGCGCAGGTGGAAATAAACGGTGCCGGTCAAGGCGCGGATGTGGGGGAGGAAGGAGAGTTTTTGATCGAACATGATGCCGAGGTTCCTGATTGGCTTTGTGAGGTGGAGAGTACAGCCTTGGATGTTGAGGCTGGCAGCGCCCGATATACAGTCACTACAGTAAAGTGTAGTGACTGTGTATATATTGTTAGAGATTAAATTCTCAGGTTGAAAATATCAATTTCTCCAGTCAAAAATGAGGTTACAGCCAGCCTCCGATTGACTACTGATTCATTTCTTTAAAACAGGTTATTTTATTCAGGTATACTCATTGAGCTGACACTAAAGCATATAAAACGACTACAACGACTACAATATACTACCCGGCACGCATTCTTCAGGTTAAAAGGGAATAGTCCTTTCTCTTCCTTGCCTCCTCTCAGTCAGTCTGGGGGAAAAGTAGGGGTGTTGATCTCTTTGGGGATCTGCTGTCACGTTACAGTATCTTCCATCAGGTCCTTCTCCTTCTGCTCCTCCGTCTCCGCTCTATTCCTGTGTCTCAACACTTTTATCCTTTCTTGGACACATGGTGTTCACGTGAACATCTCATGCCACTCTCGTGCTTATTCACATCCTCTTTTACACCCAACTCTGCCTTTCTTCGCAAACGAGCTCTTCTTATCGCAGTCTGTTCTAGCCGGTTTCTAATGGTGACCTGGATGACTCAAACTATGTGTAGTAACTTCCCTTATCTTATACAGCAGTTATACAACAACATCACATAGCATCATTCTAGCCCACTCTCTGTTTTTAACAGTCTATACTAATTTTCACCAGTTCTTCACCAATTCTAACAATATTTGTTTTAAAAGAAATGAATCAGTAGTACCTGGTCAATCGGAGGCTGGCTGTAACCTCATTTTTGACTGGAGAAATTGATATTTTCAACCTGAGAATTTAATCTCTAACAATATATACACAGTCACTACACTTTACTGTAGTGACTGTATATCGGGCACTGCCAGCCTCAACATCCAAGGCTGTACTCTCCACCTCACAAAGCCAATCAGGAACCTCGGCATCATGTTCAACCCAAACCTCTCCTTCCTCCCCCACATCCGCGCCTTGACCGGCACCGCTTATTTCCACCTGCGCAATATTGCCAGGCTCCGCAACTACCTCACCCCCCGCGCTGCCAAAACACTTGTGCATGTGTACATCACCTCACGGCTGGACTACGGAAACTCTCCTCGTCGGCCTCCCCAGTTCCTCCATTCACAGGCTGCAGGCCATCCAAACTCTGCAGCCCGTGTACTATCCCGCACCCGCCTCCGCGACCACATAACCCCCACCCTCGCCCGTCTCCACTGGCTCCCCATCCTCCAGAGGATCGAGTTCAAGATCCTCGTCCTCACCTACAAGGCCTTACACGGCCTTGCCCCGCCCTATTTAACCGATCTACTCTCCCCCTACACGCCCACCCGGACCCTCCGTTCAACAGGACTTGGCCTGCTCCAAGCCCCCCGCCCGAACCGCCCCACCATCGGAGGCCGGGCCTTCAGTTTCTCCGCTCCCACCCTATGGAATGCCATCCCTCAATCCCTCCTCTCGTTTCTTCCCTTTCCTCTTTCAAGGCCGGTTTGAAGACTTTCCTCTTCGATCGTGCCTTTTGTTCCACCCCGAACTCTTTTACCTCCCCTTCGTGTTTCACCCCTTCCCAAACACTCCCCTCCCAGCTCGGGTCACACGCCTCCTGTGCAGCGCCTTGGGACGTCCTCCCGACGTGAAAGTCGCTCTATAAATGTAATTTGTTGTTGTTGTCACATACTCTCCCTCTTTCTCTCTGTCTGACACACTCACATGCTAGAGGACATGGGCCACAGAGTCTGGATTATCTGCGGCCTGGGGGGGGAGGGGTTGGGAAGGCCGACCAGCAAGGCGTTTGCATAGTCAAGCCGGGATGTAATGAAGGCCTGGATGAGGGTTTCAGTGGCTTTGGGGGTGAGGTAATGGCGGAGTCGGGCAATGTTGAAATTGCCCAATATGAAATTAAAGGCCCATGGCGTAAAAGGGACAGTGGCAGCGTGGATCCACAACTGGCTGCGAGACAGAAAGCAGAGAGTTGTAGTGAGCGGCTGTTTTTCAGACTGGAGGGAAGTGAGCAGTGGTGTGCCACAGGGATCAGTTTTGGGACCATTGCTGTTTGTAATCTACATCAATGATCTGGACTTGGGTGTACGGAGTACAGTTTCCAAGTTTGCAGATGACACTAAGTTAGGGAGAATAGTAAACAGTGAGGAGGATAGTAGCCATCTGCAAGAGGATATAGACAAATTGGTAAAGTGGGCAGACACATGGCAGATGAAGTTTAATGCAGAGAAGTGTGAGGTGATGCATTTTGGGAGAAGAAATGAAGGGAGGCAATATAGGCTAGATAGTACAATTTTAAATGGTGTGAAGGAACAGAGAGACCTGGGGATTTGTGTTAGTGACTCGTTGAAGGTGGCAGGACAGGTAGACAAGGCTGTTAAGAAGGCATATGGGATACTAGGCTTTATAAATAGGGGTATAGAGTACAAAAGTCAGGAAGTGCTGACTAACCTCTATAGGACTTTGGTGAGGCCTCAGCTGGAATACTGTGTTCAATTCTGGTCACCACATTACAGAAAGGATGTGAAGACATTGGAAAGGGTACAAAGAAGATTTACTAGGATGGTGCCAGGATTGAGGGACTTCAGCTATGAGGAGAGGCTAGATAGGCTAGGGTTATTCTCTCTGGAGCAGAGAAGATTGAGGGGAGACCTAATAGAAGTTTATAAGATCATGAGGGGTTTCGACAGGGCAAATAGAGAAAAACTATTTCCACTCGTGGGCGAATCTGTGACTCGTGGTCACAGATTTAAAATAGTTTCAAGGCGCAGTAGAGGGGAGCTGAGGAGAAATTTTTTCACTCAGCGAGTTGTTCGAATCTGGAATGCATTGCCTGAAAAGGTGGTGGAGGCTGATTTGATAACTGAAAAGGTGGTGGAGGCTGATTTGATAACAACTTTTAAAAGGGAATTAGATCTTTATTTAGGGAGAACAGGTCTATTAGGCTATTGGGAGCGGACAGGGCAGTGGGATTGAATCGCTCTTTTCCAAGAGCCGGCACAGACTAGATGGGCTGAATGGCCTCCTTTTGTGCCGTAAAATTCTATGATTCTATGATTCTATGTTGCGGAGATGGGGAAAGGCAGAGAGAGTCATGGCCTGGGCTGTGGGGGAGGAAAGACAGTTGAGGGTCGAACAAGAGACACCGAGGTTCCTGACTGGCTTGGAGAGGTCGAGTGAGGAACCATGGAGGCTGATGCTGCCACTGCCTGATGCACGATCCCTCCCTCCCTCCCTCCCTCCCTCCCAACCTCCCTCCCTCCTCGCTGGTCTCCCCAACTCATGGTGATGGGTTTCTATGTGTGTCAGATAGACACCGGGATGGTCCTTGCAGCTGCACTCACTCACTCACTCACTCACTCACTCACTCACTCACTCACTCACTCACTCACTCACTCACTCACTCACTCACTCACTCACTCACTCACTCACTCACTCACTCACTCACTCACTCACTCACTCACTCACTCACTCACTCACTCACTCACCCACCCACCCACCCACCCACCCACCCACCCACCCACCCACCCACCCACCCACCCACCCACCCACCCACCCACTCACTCACGTGTGAAACCTGTGTTCGAATCCAGGCAGGTCAGGGCAAAATCTTGGGCAAGTTTCCTTCCTACACACATCACAGACACACATCACACACACCACAGACACACACCACAGACACACATCACAGACACACATCACAGACACACACACCACAGACCACAGACACACACCCGCCCTTTAATAATCCATGCAAAAAAATACACAATAATAAAATTGGTCATTTTCAGCGCACGACTGTGTGTGGGGGGACGCTGCAGTGCGCAATCGGCTGCCGCGTTTCGCTCCCCCACTAATATACAGTCACTACACTTTACAGTATATCCTGTGAAGCGCTTTGAGACGTCGGTCAGATGTGAAAGGCCGCGATATCCAAATGCCAGGATTGTTTATTATTATTTAACACGGTGACGGGTTCCTGCGCATGTCAGACACACGGAGGTTTACCAACAAGCTGGTTTACCACATCCTCCTGTGTGAAGAACGGAAAGGAACAATGAAGGCCAGCTACATTCTCGCTTTCGCTATTATTTCTACACAAAATGTCGTGTGCTTTGGAGCTGAAGGTAGGGAGAGACAGGAGGAGTGTGTGTGTGCGCGAGCGATTGTGAGGGTGTGTGTGAGAGAGAAAGAAAATGACTGCGTGTGAGTGAGAGACAGAGGTAGAAACGAGCGGAAGATTGCGATACAGAGAGAGAAAGAAAGGAGGAGTGTAGAAATGGGGTTATCCGTGTGTGTGTGTGTTTCTCTCAGTCTCGTGTTGAACGCACAGTCACTACAGTTTACAGCAAGTCCTGGGGAGCGCTTTGTGACGTCTCGCGGGGTGGGGGGGGGGGGGTGAAAGATAGTGTGTCAAGGAGAGAAACTGAGAGAGAGAGACACTGAGAGAGTGAGAGAGAGCGTGAGAGAAGTTGAGAGAGCCTTTGTGGTTTGTGTTGAGAAATCCGGTAATGTCATCATTAATCCTTACGTTTGCCAAAGATCCTGATCATGTATTCCAGACATCTGAAAGCGCTTCACAGCATGCACTGGACAGTGTAGTGACTGTGTTTTATGGACAAAAGTATTAGCAAGTGTGTCTCAGTCTGTGTTCTCTCCTGCACCAGGCTTCCCGCCACATCACTCCCCCCCTCGCCCGTCTCCCCTGGCTCCCCGTCCCCCAGAGGATCCAATTCAAGATCCTCGTCCTCACTTTCAAGGCCATTCACGGCCTTGTCCCCGCCTGTCTCTCTGACCTACTGTCCCCCTATCAGCCTGTGCCCGTCCCCTCCGCTCAGCAGCCTCAGGTCTGCTCCTCGTCCACCTCCCTAACCCCCCAACCATCGGGGGCCGGGCTCTCAGCCTCTCTGCCCCCACACTGTGGGACTCCATCCCACAGCCCCCCCCCCCCCCCCCTCGCTTCCCCCCTTTCCTCCTTCAAGGCCGGTCTCAACACCTTCCTCTTCACCCCCACTAACTGTCCCCCCCTCTCCCCCTCTCCTTCCCCTCCCCCCCCACTCGGGTCCTGACCAGACTGTTCAGAGCTTTGGGATGTCCACCCGACGTGAAAGGCGCTGTATAAATGCAATTTTGTTGTTGTTGTTGTTAGAGTACAAGGCTGAGGGAGTCGTGCTGCAGCTGTGTAGGGCCCTATAGACAGTGGGAGACTGTTTCCCCTGGTTGGAGAAACTATAACTCTCACAGTCTTGAGATTAGGGGTCAGCCTTTTCGCGCTGAGTTCAGGAAACACCTCTTCACTCAGAGGGCAGTGAATCGATGGAATTCTCTACCCCCAAAAGGCTGTTGATGCTCAGTCAGTCCTTGAACATATTCAAGCCTGAGATTGATAGTTTTTTAAAAAATCATAGGCGGGTAAATGGAATCAGGATGGAATATCAGCCGTGATCCTATTAAATGGCGGGGCAGGCTCGAGGGGCTGAATGGCCTACTCCTGCTCCTACTTATATTTTTATGTTTTTGTCTCGATCTCTGTCTGTGTGTGTAAGTGTGTGTGTGTGTGTCTGTGAGTGTGTGTGTCTGTGAGTGTGTGTGTCTCTCTCTGTCTGTATCATTGACCTGCAGTCAGGGGGCGCAGAGGTGGGCTGTGCCTCCCTTATGAAAATACAAACTTTAAATTGTTGATGATTATGTGATGGTGTGTATGTTACAACGCAAACGTGACTGTTTGTCTCCAGCGACTACTCCTCGTATTGCCAGTGGTATCGTTGTGATTCACTACTACCGTATACACAGTAAAAGCCTGTTTATCCAGCACCA
>CM068774.1:578273-604960 GCA_035084275.1 Hydrolagus colliei | reverse complement strand
TCACAGTCAATTCTCCTCCTCTCCATCCCCCTACCCCTACCCCCCACCCGCTCCCCCACTACTCTGGTCTCTCTCTCACTCAGTCTCTCCCAGTGTCTCTCTCTCACTCAGTCTCTCACTCTATTTAAGTCTCTCTCACTCAGTCCCCTTTCTCTCTCTCTCTCTCTCTCAATCTCTCTCTCAATCTCTCTCTCTCACTCAGTCTCTCTCAGTATCACTCTCAGTCTTTCTCTCGCTCAGTCTCTCATTTTATTTCAGTCTCTCTCTCACACTCTCTCTCTCAGTCTCACTCAGTCTCTCTCTCACACTCTCTCTCTCAGTCTCACTCAGTCTCTCTCTCACTCTCTCAGTTTCTCTGTTGATCATTAATGTAGCTATTTCAAAAACAATTTGATTAAAAAGTAAATTATTTTTTCTGTTGGCTGTTTGTGTGGGGGAAGCTGATGCTGCGTTTCGCTCTCCCACAGCCATACAGTCACTACACGTTTACAGTCTATTGTATGAAGCACCTTGAGACACCGTCTAAAAGACGTGAAAAGCCGCTGCATCAAATTATCAAATGCAATGATTATAATGATTATTACTATTATTATTAGTAATATCAATGTAATGAGGAGCAGGTCCTGTAACTCAGAGGTTAGAGCTCAAGCCTCGCAAGCAAGAGGGTCTGAGTTCAAGTCAGGGTGAAACATTGGGCAAGTTTCCTCAACACCCTCCCTCCCTCCCTCCCTCCCTCCCTCGCTCCCTCCCTCCCTCCTGAAGGCTGAAGGCACTGTCGTGAAGAGGGTCTTGAGACTGGCCTTGAAGGAGGAAAGGGAGGAAGCGAGGGGGGGGGGGGGGCTGTGGGATGGAGTCCCACAGTGTGGGGGCAGAGAGGCTGAGAGCCCGGCCCCCGATGGTTGGGGAGTTAGGGCGGTGGAGGAGGAGCAGGCCTGAGGCTGCTGAGCGGAGGGGACGGGCACAGGCTGATAGGGAGACAGTAGGTCAGAGAGACAGGCGGGGACAAGGCCGTGAATGGCCTTGAAAGTGAGGACGAGGATCTTGAATTGGATCCTCTGGGGGACGGGGAGCCAGGGGAGACGGGCGAGGGGGGAAGTGATGTGGCGGGAAGCCTGGTGCGGGAGAGAACACGAGCTGAGGAATTCTGAATGATCTGCAGCCTGTGAAGGGAGGAGCTGGGGAGGCCGATGGGGAGGGAGTTGATGTAGTCGAGCCTTGAGGTGACAAATGTGTGTGTGAGGGTATCAGTGGTCTGAGGGGTGAGGTAATGGCGGAGTTGGGCAATGTTGGTGGAAGGCTGGTCATGTGGAGTCCTGCAGCTCAGTGGTTAGAGCGCCGGCATTACAATTGAGAGACCTGGGTTCAATAATTGAGCCAAAATGGGTTTGTTCAAGGAAAATCTTGTCAGGGGATGGAGTGAGTGTGAGAGGGAGATAGGTAGGGACTTGGGGGGAGTCCTGGGATGGAGTGAGTGTGAGAGGGATAGAGACTTGGGGGGAATTAGAGGATGTCTAAGTTATTATGATTTGCACCTGGTGCAGTGACAGTGGCATAGATAGTTGAAACCTCAGGTGGTTCACTTCGGTTCTGAAAAAGGAACAAGAGAAAGATTATAGAATACTTTCAACAAAACACCTCGCTATCTACCTCCCTGTCACTCCATCCCCTGACTCTCCTCAAGTCTCTTTCCATCTCCCTCTCACACTCACTCCATCCATTGACTCCCCCAAAGTCTCTATCGATCGCCCTTTCACACTGACTCCATTCTCTGAACCCCCTCAGGTCTCTATCCATCTCCCTCTCACACATCAACTGATCCCCTAACTTCTCCCAAAGTTGATATCGATCTCCATTTCATGCGCACACCATACCATGGCTTGCCCGATCACACTATCCATCTCCCTCTCAAACACATTCCATTCCCCGACTCCCCCGAAGTCTCTATCAATTGTCTTCTCACACTCACTCCACCTCAATCCATCCCCTGACTTCCCCAGTTTCTCTATCCATCTCACTCTCATAATCACTGCATCATCTGACTCCCAATTCCCAATCCAACTCCTCCTCACACTCACTCCATCCCCTGACTCCAATTCACACTCGGTCCACCCCCTGAATCCTCCAAGTCCCTCTCCAACTCCCTCTCACACTCACTCCATCCCATGGCTCTCCCCAAGTCTCCATCTACCTCCCGCTCACAGTCACTATATCCCCTGACTCCCCCCAAATTTCTATGCATCTCACTCACACACTCCGTCCATGCGCTGACTCTCCTGAAGTCTCTACCAATCATCATCTCACTCTCAATCCATTCCGTGAATACCCCAAGTATCTATCCATCTCCCTCTCACACCTCAACCCATCCCCTGACCCCACCAATGTCTCTATCCATCTCCATCCTACATCACTCCATCCCTTGATGCCTCCAAAGTGTGTATCATACTCACTTTCAAACTCACTCAATCCTCGGACTCCCCCAAGTATGTCTCCATCTTCCTCTGGAATCTCAACCCAGCCCCTGACTCCCCAATGTCTCTACCCATCTCCTACGCAAGCTCACTCCATATCATGCCTCGCCCCATGTCTCTATCCATATCACTCTCACACTCACTCCATCCCCTGACTCTCAAGTCCCTATCCATCTCCCTTTCAGACTCAATCCATCCCATGGCTCTCCCCAAGTCTCCATCTACCTATCCCTCACACTCCATCCACTGAATCCCCTGAATCTCTAACCATCTGACTCTCACACTCACTCCAGCCCTGACTCCCAAGTCCTTATCCATTTCCCTCTCAATCTCACTCTATTCCATGGCTCTCCCCAAGTCTCTATCCATCTCCCTCTCACACTCACTCCATCCCCTGACACCCCACATGTCTCTATCCATCCCTTATCCTGACGTGAAAGGCGCTCTATAAATGTCATTTTGTTGTTTGTTGTTATTTACCTGTTTGGCTTTTGGCAAGTCCACCACAGCATAGAGAGTTTCCGTTTTGGGAGATGTTTCTATAAAGAGAGAGAGAGATCAGCCAATGTCTGACACACACATGGAAACTCAGGCAGGTTTGAGAGAGACTGAAATTGAATGAGATTGAGAGATATGGTAAAGCTCTCTCTGCACTGTGCGTATGTCCGTCCACACTCCCAGGTCAGGCTTAGAGACACACTAAAGCTCCCCTCCATGTCTCTCAGTCTCTCTCTCTCTCCCACCTCCCCCACATAACCCACATCCATCTAAATGTAGCCAAGACACCTTCCCCTGGATTTACTCTCCTCACTGGTCTCCCTCCCTCCCTCCTGATCATCCCTCACACCCTCCGCTCACCATTAGATGCCAGCCACTGAGCCCCCAAACTCTGGAACCCTCTCCTTCAATCCCTCCATCTTGCCCTCTCTCTCCCACTTTTCAAACACCAACTGAAAACCTCCCTCTTGGGGGAGTCAGGGGATGGAATGAATGTGAGAGGGAGATAGATAGAGACTTGGGAGTTATGGGATGGAGTGAGTTTGACAGGGAGATGGATAGAGATTTGGGGAGAGTTAGGGAATGGAGTGAGTGTGAGAGGGAGATGGATAGAGACTTCGGGAGAGTCAGTCATGGGATGGAATGAGTGTGAGAGGGAGATAGATAGACACTTGGGTGGAGTGAGTGGATGGAGTGAATGTGAGAGGGAGATGGACAGAGACTTGGGGGGATCAGTCAGGGGATGAAGTGAATGTGAGAGGGAGATGGATAGACTTGGGAGAGTCGGGGGATGGGTGAATGTGAGAGTGAGATGGAAAGAAACTTGGTGGAGTCAGGGGCATGAAGCAGAGTGAATGTAAGAAGGAGTTGGTTAGAGACTTGGGGTGGAGTCAGGGGATGGAGTGAGTGCGAGAGGGAGATGGACAGAGATTTGGGGGAGTCAGTGCATGGAGTGAGTATGAGAGGTAGATGGAAAGAGATTTGTGGGAGTCAGGAGCATGAAGCAGAGTGAGTGTGAGGAGGAGATGGTTAGAGACTTGGGTGGGAGGGGGGTATCAGGGGATGAAGTGAGTGTGAGAGGGAGATGGATAGAGATTTGGGGAGTTACGGGATGGAGTGAGTGTGAGAGGGAGGTGGATAGAGACTCAGGGAGAGTCAGGGGATGGAGTGAGAGTGAGAGGGAAATGGATAGAAACATGGCGGGAGTCAGTCATGGGATGGAGTGAATGTGAGAGGGAGATGGTTAGATGCTTGGCGGGAGTCGGGGGATGGAATGAGTGTGAGAGGGAGATGGCTGGAGGCTCCACTCAATACGTCTGATCTCCCCTTGAGAGAGATCCTGAGGGCCGGGGAGACAGATCGAATCTCCCACCACACAAGGCATATCAACAGTTTTATCTAGAAACACAGGGAGAGTGAGAGAGTGTGAGAGGCAGGATAGAGAGAGAGAGTGAGAGAGAGAGAGACAATGTGTGTGAATGTGTGTGAGACACGATAAAGACAGAGAGGTTGAGAGACAGGATAGAGAGAATAGAGAGAGTGTGTGTGAACATGTGAGAGACAACAACAAGAACAAAATGACACTTGTATAGACAAAGCCTTTCATGTCAGGAGGACGTCCCAAGGCACTGGACAGTCAATGTGTCAGACTCGAGCTGAGGATAAGGGTTGGGGGGGGGGGGGGGGGGGGGGGCATAAGAATTACTGATCTGTCCATTGAAGAGGAGTCTTGAGGCGAGGCTTGGAGGAGGCCAGGGAGGGAGCCAGGCAGAGGGAATGCAGGATGGAGTTCCAAAGTGCAGGGGCAGAGAAACTGAAAGCTTGTCTACCGATGGTAGGGCGGGTCAAACAGGGGACATGAAGCAGGCCAAAGCCCACTGAGCGGAGGGGGTGGGCAAGTTGGTAGGGGGTAAGGGGGTCGCAGGTGGTGGAGGGCTTTAAAGGTCAGGACTAGGATCTTGAATTGGATCCTCTGGGTGTTGGGGAGCCAATGGAGTTGGGCGAGGATGGGGGAGATGGGGTCACGGAGTTAGGGAGTCAGGGGATGGAGTGAGTGTGAGAGGGAGATGGATAGAGACTTGGGGAGTTATGGGATGGAGTGAGTGTAAGAGGGGGATGGATAGAGACTTGGGGGAGTCGGGGGACTCACTTTACAGTGTGTCTCACGAAGCGCTTTTGGAGACGGGATATGGCTGAGTATGAAATGTGAGAATTATTATTATTGTAAAAGTTATTTTACCTGCTTGATATTTGCCTTTCTTTTTAAGCTTTAGATACAAGACAATAAACAGAACCACCCAAATAATTGCGAGACAGACCCCCAGCACAACATAATATCCAATATTTCCACGGGGAGTACCTGCAATAAATATAAAATATTATTCATTTTCAAATCACTCGGTCTCACACATACAGTCTCTCTCTCACACTCTCAGTCTCTTTCGGTCTCAGTCTCTGTGTCAGTCTCTCTCTCCATCACATACGTTCTCACATTCTCACTCTCCTGGTTTCTCTCGCACCCTCTCTGCCTGTGTGAGGGAGGCACTTACACACTCTCTCTCACACACTTGCTCCCTCTCTCTCAGTTATCTGTTATCTGTTTTGTGGACTCAGCTCTTTTGTAAGTACACTCTTTATACAAATTAGTCAGTGGAGTCGCATTTTTTTTAAAGCATTAAAAGCTTTTTTCTTAGCGTTTTAAAAGCCAGCTTCTTTTGAAGCGCAATTTTGAGCAATTTTACAGCCTCTACCGCATTTCTACAATGTCAGAAAAGAGACCGGTAAGTGAAATGAGCAGCAGTAATACTGCTAGTAGTAAGAGAGCCCGCAAAGTCATCACTTTAGATACTAAATCTTGCCTATGTGTGTTATTTTGTGTGTTTTGTGTGTTATTTTGTGTTTTGTGTGTTATTTTAGTGGGTTTAATGTCCAAAAATGTTGTCAAAAGAACGCATCTTGGGTTATATAATGGGACCACATGGGAAACCGCGTTCCTATTTACGAGATTTCGATTTACGTGACGTTGTTCAGGAACTCAACCCTGTCGTAAATTGAGGGATGCCTGATACACGGTTTCACTGTCTCTCTCCATCTCTCTCTCACTCTCTCATACACACATAGACACACTTACACAGACATTCCCTCTCTCATTCTATCTCCATCCCTCTTTCCATCTCTCTCAGGATCTGCGAGTCTCTCTCACTGTCTCTCTCTTTCTCCATGCTCCCCTTGATGACATCATCCGCAGACATGGGGTTAACTTCCACATGTAAGCAGATGACACCCAACTCTATCTCTCAGCCTCTACCCTCGACTCCAGGACCACTGCTCTCCTGACAGAATGACTGTCAGACATCAAGTCCTAGATGAGAGCTAACTTTCTACAGTTGAATGTCAACAAGACCGAGGCTCTACTGATTGGCTTGCATCAGGCGATGGCAACATCAACCTCCATGTTTGCTCACTCGACCTCACCAAGTCAGTCAGGAATCTAGGTTCAATCCTCAACTGTCTTTCCTCCACACATCCAAGCCATAACTCTCTCTGCCTTTCCTCATCTCTGCAACATTGCCCGACTCCGCCATTACCTCACCCCCAAAGCCGCTGAAACCCTCATCCAGGCCTTCATTACAATTATGCGAACGCTTTGCTGGTCGGCCTTCCCAACCCCTCCACCCCCCCAGGCCGCAGATAATCCAGACTCTGCTGCCCGTGTCCTCTACTGCTCCAAACTCTGTGACCCCGTCTCCCCCATCCTCGCCAGACTCCATTGACTCCCCATCATCCAG
Organism: Hydrolagus colliei; assembly: GCA_035084275.1. Taxonomy (NCBI): domain Eukaryota; kingdom Metazoa; phylum Chordata; class Chondrichthyes; order Chimaeriformes; family Chimaeridae; genus Hydrolagus; species Hydrolagus colliei. Next base: position 598,206 of record CM068774.1, on the reverse strand, counting down.
AGGATACAATTCATGATCCTGGTCCTCACATATAAAGCCCTCCATAATCTCACCACCCCACCCACTCTACATCCGTGACCTCCTATCCCCTTACCAGCCTGCCCACCCCCTCTGCTCAGCAGGCTCTGGCAACTCCTAATCCCCCCTTCCCTCCTCCCACCCTGTTATTATAACTATGGCAATCTCATTATCCCCAATGCTCAAGGCACTAATCTTTGACTGTGCCTTTGGTCACCCTCCCTTCCTTCCATCCCTTCTGATCTCCAGGCCCCTGCTCAGGTCCAAATCCCTGAACTTGGGGCCTCCTCCTGACATAAAAAGGTGCTTTAGAAATGTAAATGCAAGAATTAATAATCATAATAATAATCCTTGCATTTGATACCGCGGCTTTTCACATCTATTAGACTGTGTCTCAAAGCGCTTCACAGAATATACTGTAAAGTGAGTTGACTGTATATATTTGTGGGCGAAACACGGCAGCCAATTGTGCACAGCAGCGTCCCCCACACAAACAGGCGAGGGTTGAAAATGAGCAATTTATTATTGTTTTTAATACCGACATAAACACAAGTCTCTCTCTCGCATCGTCTTTCTTATGCACACAGACACACACTTAGGCACACTTATACGCTCACACATATTAACACACATTATACACCCACATATACACACTGCCAGTCTCTCTCTTACTCTCTACACTCTCAGTCTCTCTCTCACACACTCAGTTTCTCTCTCACATTCTCAGTCTCTCTCTCATGCACTCTCTGACACACTCACCATTAGACATGAAACAGATATCATGGGGGCGGAAGGAAATCTCTTTAAAATCCTCACTCACTGGGTTCCCAGCTTTACACGTGAACACAGTGTTATTGTCGGTTGGGGAGAGAGTGACAGAGAGCGTAGCGGTGTCACTGGGCTGGGAAATGGGCAAACGAACCCCATCTCTCTCCCACACAAAGATAACTGGTTTACCAGACTTCACATCACACGTCAGAGTCCCATTGCACTGGCCTTTAGTGAGAGAGGAGGTGATTTCAACTCCAGTCACTCGCTCTGTTAGTGAGAGAGAGAGAGTTAGTGAGAGTGTGTCAACGGGAGAGTGTGAGAGTGGGGCGAGAGAGATGTGTGTTAGTGAGAGAAAGAGGGAGAGATTGTTAGTGAGAGAGACGGAGAGTTTGCTAGAGTGTTAGTGAGAGAGAGTGTAGTGTGTGCTTGTGAGAGAGAGGGAGAGAGTGCGTTAATGAGAGAGAGAGAGAGCATTAGTGAGAGAAAAAGAGAATGTGTTAGTGAGTGAGAGGGAGGAAAAGAGGGAAAGACACAGATAGACTGAGACAATGAATCTATACTAATAGAACAACAATGTCTGTCTGTCTGTCTGTCTGTCTGTCTGACAATCACACAATAACTAATTTTGGGGGGAATCTCCTATCATTGATGAGTTATATAAACAATGTTTAATTAAGCTCTAAAATATGAGGAATCCAATGTATTCTGCAACTACATAGTGACAGAGGAAAGCACACAGAGATATATCTATATGATAGAATCATAGAATCATACAGCACAAAAGGAGACCATTCGGCTGATCATGTCTGCGCCAGCTCCAAATAGAGCTCAATCCAACTCAATCCCACTGTCCGCTCTCTCTCCATAGCCTTGTCCTCCCCAAATACCCATCTACTTCTCTCTTAAAAATTGTTATTGAATCGGCTTCCACTGCCCTTCCAGGTAATACATCCCAGATCCCAACACTTCATTGAGTTAAACATCTTTCCTAACCTCCACTTTGTTTCTTTTAACAACTATGTTAAGTCGGTTACTGACCCACGTGCCAGTGCAAACAGTTTTTCCAGATTCAACCTATCAAATCCCCACATGATCTTGAATGTTAAATCCACCTTCAGAGATTTGCTTACATGAACCCCCAGATCTCTCTGTTCCTTCACCCCCTTTAATATTCTACCATCAGCCTATATTACCTCCCCTCATTCTTCCTACCAAAATGCAACACTTTGCATTTCTCCACATTACAACAACAACAAAATTACACTTGTACAGTGCCTTTCCCATTGGGAGGATGTCCCAAGGCGCTGAACAATCAGTTCGAGACCAAAATGGGGGATGGGGGGCGGTGGGGGAGGGTCGGGGTGGGGGAAGGAGAGGGGGAGGAGGGTAGCCGAAGGTGCGGTCAAAGAGGAAGGTGTTGAGACCGGCCTTGAAGGAGGAAAGAGAGGAAGCGAGGTGGAGGAACTGCAGGGTAGAGTTCCACAGTGTGGGAGCAGAGAGGCTGAGAGCTCGGCCAACGATGGTTGGGTGGTTTGGGCGGTGAACGCAGAGCAGGCCTGAGTCTGCTGAACGGAGGGGATGGGCGGCTGATAGGGAGACAGTAGGTCAGAGAGACAGGCGGGCGTAAAGCCGTGAATGGCCTTGAGTTAGGACAAGAATCTTGAATTCGATCCTCTGGGGAATGGGGAGCCAGTGGAGGCGAGCGAGGGTGGGAGTGATGTGATCACAGAGCCTGGTACAGGAGAGAACATGAGCTACAAAGTTCTGAATGATCTGCAGCCTGTGAAGGGAGGAGTTGGGGAGGGCGATGAGGAGAGAGTTCCCGTAGTCAAGCCTGGAAGTGATAAAGGCGTGATGAGAGTTTTGGCGAAATGGGAGGTGAGGTAATGACGGAGTCTGGCAATATTGCCGAGGTGGTGGAAGGCTGGAGTGGATATAAGGGAGGAAGGACATTAAACTTCATCTGCCATGTGTCTGCCCATTTTACTATTCTGTCTAAATCCTTTTGGTTCTATCCCCCTAATCATTTATGGCATTTCCTAGCTTGGTATCATCTACAAACTTGGAAATGGTACGCCCGACACCCAAGTCCAGATCATTGATATAAAGTAAAAAGAGCAGTGGTCTAAATACCAATCCCTGGGGACGCCACTGTACACTTCCCTCCAGTCTGAAAAACAGCCACTCACCACAACTCTCTGCTTTCTGTCTCCCAGCCAGTTCTGGATCCATGCTGCCACTGTCCCTTTAACACTGTGAGCTTCTATTTTCTTTATAAGCCTCTCATGTGGCACTTTGTCTAATGCCTTTTGAAAGTCCATATAAACTACATCAACTACATTACCTTTCTCCACCTTTTCCGTTACCTCATTAAAAATCTCTATCAGATTCGTTAGGCAAGATTTGCCTTTAGCAAATCCATGCTGGCTTATTTATTAACCAAGATTTTTCTAAGTGAAGATGTATTTAGACCCAATTATCGTCTCTAGCAGGTTCCCCACTACTGATGTTAGACTGACTGGCCTGTAGTTCCCAGGTTTGTCCTTCTGCCCCTTTTTATACAGGGGAGTAACATCAGCAACCCTCCAGTCCTCTGGCACCAACCCTGTGTCCAAGGAAGTTTGAAAGATTGTGGCCAGAGTCTCTGCTATTTGCTCCCGTACTTCCCTTAATAACCTGGGATCTGGACCAGGTGACTTTTTTAGTACTGTACCTCCTCTCTGTAGATTTTTTTTCAAACCCAATTTCTTTTCATACACCTGAGATATTGTGGCATTGGTTGCATTGTCTTCTTTTGTCAAGACAGATACAAAGTTCTCATTCAGTACATCAGCCATGCCGTCTGCCTCCACAATAAGATTTCCAAATTGGACCATCCTACCTTTGACTAACCTTTAACTCTTTTATAAAGTACATTACGGTTCCCTTTTATGTTTCCTGCTAATCCTTTCTCGTATAATCTCTTCTCCCCTCGTATTTCGCTTTCCACTTGCTTCTCCTCTGTAGTTCCTATATTCTACATGATTACCTTGAGTGTTCTGGACATGACATTTGTCATAAATCTCCTCTTTTCTGTTTTATTTTAATCCCAATTTCCTCAGCCATCCAGGGAGGGTTGCAGGCCCTGCCTCTCCCCTTTGTGGGAATGTATTTGCCTTGTCCTTGAACTATCTCCTCCTTGAAGGCTTCCCATTGTGCATTTACCATTCCAAATTTCATGACCCCATCTTCCCATTCTTGCCCAAGTCCACTGGCTCCCCATCATCCAGAGGATCCAATTCAAGATCCTGGTCCTCACATATAAAGCCCTCCACAACCTCACCCCACACTACATCCGTGACCTCCCATTCTCTCCTATCCCAACTTGCCTGCCCCCTCCATTCAGCAAGCTCTGGCCTGCTCCATGTCCCCTGACCCACCTGCCCAACCATTGGCGGGCCTTTAGTCACTCTGCCCTCAACCTCTGGAACTCCATCCCAAAGTCCCTCCCCCTTGCACCCTCCCTGGCCTCCATCAAGTCCTGTGGGACACCCTCCTGACGTGAAAGGCGCTATATAAATGTAATTTTGTTGTTGTTAACATTTTATCTGCTAATCTTTCTTTCCAATCTATCTTGGCCAGGTTCCTTTTTAGCTCACTGAAATTAGCCCGCTTCCAGTTGAGTATCTTCACCTTTGAATGGTTGTCCTTTTCCATAACTATTCTAAACCTAATGATGTTGTGATTGCTGATGCCCAGATTCTCTCATACTGAAACCTGCTCCACTTGCCCTCACTTCTTCATTCCTCAGAACTAGACCCAGCTCAGCTTCCTTCCTGGTTGGGCTGGAAACATACTGATCCAGAAAGTTGTTCTGTACACATTTCTGGAATCCTTCCCCCGCCTTGCCCTTTCCACTGTGTGTGTTTCCCAGTCTGGGATAGTTGAAGTCCCCCATTATCACTCTGTTAGTTTTATATCTTTCTGAAATCTCTTTGACGACTTGCACATCTATCTACTTCCCAATATTGTGCATATATAGTATACCCCTAACTACAACAACAACATTATACTTGTATAGCGCCTTTCATGCCAGGAGGACGTCTCAAGGTCCTAGACAGTCAGACCCAAGCTGGGGACGGGTGGGGGGGGTGGGAGGGGGAGGGAAGGGGGGATTAGGAGTTGCCGATGGGATCATCGAAGAGGAGGGTCTTGAGGTGGGACTTGAAGAAGGTTTGTGTTTGTGGCTGAGTAGAATAGAGGAATAAAAGCACTTCCAGGGCAATGGTGGCACTGAGTGAGTGGAGGGTGGAGTTGATATCGCGAAATCTAGGAGGAGGAGCAGCCTGATCTCATTACTTTGGGTCTCCCAAGATTTGAGCCCCTCAAGCCTGCCCACCATTCAGTAAAATCATGGCTGATCTTCTAATCTAACTCCCACCTGCCTACCCCGCCTTATCCCCATATCACTTTATCCACAAGAAATCCATCAATCTCAGTCTTGAATATGTTCAAGGATCGACTGAGCTTCTACAGCCCTTTGGGGGTAGAGAATTCCATCAATTCACTAACCCTCTGAGTGAACAACAACAACAACAACTTAAGCTTGTAAAGCGCCTTTCACGTCGGGAGGACGTCCCAAGGTGCTGCACAGGAGGCATGTGACCCGAGCTGGGAGGGGAGTGTTTGGGAAGGGGTGAAACACGTAGGGGAGGTCGAAAAATTCGGGGTGGAACAAAAGGCACGGTCGAAGAGGAAAGTCTTCAAACTGGCCTTGAAAGAGGAAAGGGAAGAAACAAGACGGAGGGATTGAGGGATGGCATTCCATAGGGTGGGAGCGGAGAAACTGAAGGTCCGGCCTCCGATGGTGGGGCGGTTTGGGCGGGGGGCTTGGAGCAGGACAAGTCCTGTTGAACGGAGGGTCCGGGTGGGCGTGTAGGGGGAGAGTAGATCGGTTAAATAGGGCGGGGCAAGGCCGTGTAAGGCTTTGTAGGTGAGGACGAGGATCATGAACTCGATCCTCTGGAGGATGGGGAGCCAGTGGAGACGGGCGAGGGTCGCGGAGGCGGGTGCGGGATAGTACACGGGCTGCAGAGTTTGGGATGGCCTGCAGCCTGTGAATGGAGGAGCTGGGGAGGCCGACGAGGAGAGAGTTTCCGTAGTCCAGCCGTGAGGTGATGTACGCGTGCACGAGGGTTTCGGCAGCGCGGGGGGTGAGGTAGTTGCGGAGCCTGGCAATGTTGCGCAGGTGGAAATAAGCGGTGCCGGTCAAGGCGCGGATGTGGGGGAGGAAGGAGAGTTTTTGATCGAACATGATGCCGAGGTTCCTGATTGGCTTTGTGAGGTGGAGAGTACAGCCTTGGATATTGAGGCTGGCAGCGCCCGATGTGCGGAGGCGCTGGCTTGAGCCAATCAGGAGGGCCTCGGTCTTACTCACGTTCAATTGCAAAAGGTTGTCCCTCGTCCAGGACTCGATGTCGGACAGACATGCTGTCAGAACATCGATGGTCTGGGGGTTGAGGGATGAGGCAGAAAGGTACAACTGGGTGTCGTCCGCATACATGTGGAAATTTACCCCATGTTTGCGGATGACGTCGCCCAGAGGGAGCGTGTAAAGGGTGAAAAGGAGGGGACCAAGGACAGAGTCCTGGGGGACGCCGTGAGAAACTGTGCGGGGGGTTTGAAGAAAAGCCATTGGAAGAAACAAAATGTAAACGGTGGGTGAAATAAGAGTGGAACCAGTAAAGGACTGTGCCTTGAAGGTTGAGGTGGTAGGAAAGACGTTGAAGGAGGATGGTGTGATCGACTGTGTCGAACGCAGCAGACAGGTCAAGGAGGACGAGGAGGCAGAGTGAGCCCTGGTCATAGGCGGTTAGGATGTCATTTGTGACCTTAACCAGGGCAGTTTCTGTACTGTGGATAGGGCGGAAACCTGATTGGAGGGGTTCAAAAAGTGAGTGATTTGAAAGGAAAGAGCGGAGCTGGGAGGCAACCACTCTTTGAAGGACGGGAGGTTGGAGATGGGTCGATAACTTGATGGTTGCGACACATCAGGGGAGGGTTTCTTCAGGATAGGGGTGATGGTGGCAGTTTTAAGGGAGGTAGGGACGGTGCCTGAGGAGAGGGAAAGGTTAATGGTGTCAGAAATGAACGGGGCCAAAAAATGGAGCTGGGTGCGAAGGAGGAGGGTGGGGATGGGGTCCAATGAGCACGTGGTGGGTTTCATGGAGGTAATTGTTTTTGTGACTGAAAGTGGGGTGGTGGGGTTGAAAGTGTGAAATGGGGGTGAGTAGGGGTTGAGGTAACTGATGAGGGCGCGGAGGTGGAGGAGTGGTGGGGGGAGGAAACCGCAGAGCGGATTTTCTCAATTTTGGACTCGAGGAAATCCAGCATCTCCTCACAACGATCGTTAGAGGAGAGGATCTGCGAGGTGAGGCGGGGGGGGGGGGGGAGAAGCTGGTTGGTGGTGGCGAAGAGGAGGCGGTGGTTGTCCTTCGCTTCCAGGATTATCCTGGAGTAGAGGCTGATTTGGCGGTGGCTAGGGCGGAGGCGGTCCAGCCAGATTTGCCGGTGGACCGTGAGGCCAGATTTGAGCCAGGTGCGTTCAGCTGCTCTCACTTGGCTTTTGAGGGAGTGGAGGTGAGTTGTGTACCACGGTGATGATCGGGAATGGGAGACGGTTTTGGAGGTGAGGGGGGCCAGGGTGTCGAGGGTAGTGGAGAGGGTGTTGTGGAGGGCGGTGGAGGCGGAGGATGGGTCGGTACAAAAAGAATGCCAGTGTGGGAAGAGGTCGGAGGTTTCTAGGACAGAGGTGAAAGTTTGAGGGGGAATCTTCTTCCAGGGCCGGTAGAAGATGGTGGTGGGTTTGGAAGTGGAGGGGGGAGAGATAGAGGTGTTGCAGGAAATGAAAAAATGGTCAGAAATGGCCTTGTCTGTGATGGTGACGTCAGAGACGTTGAGGCCTCGGGTGATCACCAGATCGAGAGGATGGCCGTGAGTGTGGGTGGCAGTGTTGATATGAAGGGAGAAGTTGAAAGACGAAAGTAAAGAGGAAAATTCAAAGGAAATGGGGCAGGAGGGGGTGAAATGGAGGTTGAAATCGCCAAGAATAATAAGGCGATCAGAGGAGGCACAAAGGGAAGTTAAAAGTGAAGAAAAATCTGAAATGAAAGTGGGGGAGGGTTTGGGGGGGCGATAAACTAATAGGATTTTGAAAGAACTGTGGGAGGAGTGAGAGAGGGTGAGCTGTTCAAAAGTGGGAAAGGAGCCGGAGGAATAGGGGGATAGGGCGAGGGATGACTTTGAAATGAGGGCCACGCCACCGCCATGACGGGTTGGGTCGAGGAGCATGGTGGAATGTGTAGTTGTGTGGTGTGGCTTCAACAAGGGGGAAAGTGTCGCCTGGGATGATCCAAGTCTCAGTCAGGGCCATGATGTCAACGTTCTCACCAAGGATGAGATCGTTGATGTCCAGGGTCTTGTTGCAGACAGAGCGGACATTTTGGAGGCCGATGCGGAAAGAGCAATTGGCCGAGGGGTGTGAGGGGGGACTGGGATGGTCGGCGGGGAGGGTGGGGATCTGAATAAGGGAGGAGAGGTTGACCCCCCGGGTTTGTGTCCGGTGGGGCTGGCGGGGATGGTGGGGGACAGGGCACTTGGTGTGGCTGCTATTGGACAGCCAGCGCCGAGTGCCACGGTGAGCCCGATGGAGGATTCCAATACTGGAACAGAGGGAAGCGGTGGGAGGGTCGAGCAGGGACAGTAGGCGAGGGGGGCGAAGAGAAAAAAGGGTAAAGAAGGAATAACGGAGATGGGGGGTTGGGGGGAAAAACTTGAAATGGGGAGGGAAGCTCGGGTCATGGCGGCAGCCATATTGCGCACACGGGGGACCAGGAGTAAGGGTCAGTGGGGCGGCATCATCCCAAGGGATGTGAGGCCGCGGCTGGGGGATGCAGAGGCGCTGTGGTCTAAAGCCTGGCCGGGGCTGGGTCGCAGCAAAAAAAGGTTGGGAGCCACTGTTCTAGAGAATATAGGCCTAGATTACTCAACCTCTCCTCATAGCTCAACCCCCTCTTCCCAGGAACCAACCTAGCAAATCTACCCTGTAGCCCCTCTAAGACGAGTACAGGTACTCATCTCCAACCACGGGGGATACGTTCCTGAAAACCTCCGTGGTTAGTAGAACGGCAGTTGGAAAATACAGGGCCCTATGGGAAACATGAGGATAGGGAGATAAGTTTGGGAGCATTGGCTGCCGGGATCTGTAGCAATCCGTGAGGCTGCCTGACTGACTGACTGATCTACACACAGACAGAAAGAGAGAGAGAGAGAAAGAGAGAGAAAGTGAAGGTTTTGGGAAGAGGGGGGTGGCAATGGAGAAGATTGTGTGGTGGGTGACACGGAGCGGGTTGGATGCAGAGAAGGTGGTGTGGTGGGTGACACCAAGGGAGAAGTTGCGGAGAAGCGACAATAAATTCATGTTACTGTATTTACTTTAATCCTAAGAGAGAAGCGACATCGTCGCAGGTTGATTGCGACATCGCAACTGGATCCCAGCGCCAAACGCCAGCTTGAAGTGACATCGTTGCTGGTTGATGCAACTGGGTCTTAGCGCCAAACATTGGTGTTAGTGTTAAGACCCGTAGATAAGGAAAACCCATTGCCGTAAGGGTTGTTTCAACTCTTACATATATGTAAGACATATTTCCCCCCCGCCCACCCCCTCCACTCCCAATCCACATGCTCCCATGAGAAGGCGATGTACTACTGCTTGGACAAGACCAGCTTTATGAATTTTTATGAAATGAAAATGTTTTTTAACAAAATTTTTATGGCGCTAACATGGAATTAGCGGTAGAAAAAACTGCGGTTGGGGCGGGGTTCCTGTATGTCCTTTCTTACATAAGGAAACCAAAACTGCACACAATACTCTAGGTAGGGAGAGAATGAGGGAGTGAGAGATGTAGGGGTGAGGGACGGAGGGCGAGGGAAGAGTGCAGGCAGGTTTGGAGGAAGGGATGGGTGGGAGAGAGTGAGGGAGGGAGAGAGGTGAGGGGGGAGGGGGTGGAAGGAGAGAGAGTGAGGAGATAAAACTTACCATAAACTTTGAGATTGTAGAAGTTTTCATATTTACTCCCCTTTCTCGTCACTGTCTGTACCCTATACACCCCAGTGTCTGTGAGCTGCAGGTCACTGATCTGTACAGTCAGGTTCTCTGTGTGAACAGCCACTCGGTTCCTCATCTCATTGTCATAGTATGTGATTCCATGTTCAGTATATTTTGCTAACGTCAGGGATGTGCCCTCCTGGCTCCACTGAATATTGTCGATCTCCCCCAGGGAGAGAGACTGAGGGTGTGGGAGCCACACACTGTCACCCAGTGTCCCATTAACAACAACAGCGTCACCTACAGACAGGGAGAGAGAGAGAGAATGAGATACACACACAGATGGACAAAGACACCCACCCACATATCCACATATATCCACCCCACAGTCACTCCTCCTCACCCCCTCCCTAAATATAAATGTAATTTTGTTGTTGTGCATACATATAGACAAAGACTTGGACACAACAACAACATTACACTTGTATGACCTTACATGTCAGGAGGATATCGAACGGCGCTGGACAGTCACTGCTTCAGACCCGAGCTGAGGACGGTGGGGGGTGAGGGAAGGGGGGGATTAAGAGTTGCCGATGGGCCTATGGAAGAGGAGAGTCTTGAAGCGGGACTTGAGGGAGGCCTGGGAGGAGGCGAGGTGGAGGGACTTTGGGATGCAGTTCCAGAGGTTGGGGGCAGAGTGGCTGAAGCCCTTTAGCCAATGGTGGGACGGGTGGGTTGGTGGAGATGGAGCCGGCCAGAGCCTCTGAGCGGAGGGAGGGGTGGGGGGGTGGGGAGCAGGTTGTAAGGGGATAGGAGGTCATGGATATAGGGTGGGGTGAAGTTGTGGAGGGCTTTATATGTGAGGACCAGGATCTTGAATTGGATCCTCTGGATGATGGGGAGCCAATGGAGTTGGGCGAGAATGGGGAAGATAGGGTCAGGGAGTTTGGTGAGGGAGAGAACATGGGTTGCAGAGTTTTGGATGATCTGCAGTTTGTGGAGGGAGGGTGGGGTTAGGGAGGCCGACAAGTAGTCGAGTCTTGAGGTGACAAATGTGAGGGTTTTAGCGCCTGAGGGGTGAGTTGGCTGGGGGTGGGGGTGGGGGTGAGGGGGGTGGGGTGGGGTGGAGGAATGTTGTGGTGTTTAATGTCTGCCCTGAGCAGGACACAGTCATGAAGAGGAAGCCATACATCACGTCTCTGACAAAATGGCGCGCTCTCACTTCTCCCTCTTTTCCGTCTCACTCTCTCTCTTCTCTCCCTCTCTCTCTTTCCTTCTCCCTCTTTCCCTCCCTCTCTGTTTCTCAGTCTCCCTATCGTGTTGATGCTAGTTATCGTTCCCCCCCTCCCCCTTCAACACACTGTTGCTCTCTCCTCTCACCCCATTCCCCCTCCCCCACTGTCTCTCACTCTCATGCGTGCTCTCTCGCTCTGTCTATATCTCTCTCTCGCACTCGATCTTTCTCTCACTCGCACTCTCTCTCTCACACTCTTTCTCTCACACACTCTCTCTCTCTCTCTCTCTCCCTACCTCCATTTGCCAAGCTCCCCGCGGTGTTTATGGATATGACGATGAGAACGGGGAGAAGTGACAGAGAATCCAACGCCATTTTTCTTGCTCGTCTTTGGGAAGCCAGAAGAGGATGTGGTCAATTTCTACCCAACGCGGAAACAGACGGGTGACCTCTCAACCCACAGTCACTACACTTTACAGTGTGTCGCCGCGAAGCGTTTTGAGATGTTTTGAAGATGTGATAAGGCGCTGGGGGCCAAACGCCAGGATTATTATTCATATTATTGGGATTATTACAGCCCAGTTTACAAGCAGAAACAAGTCACATTTTCTCAATTTTCACTCAGTCTCTCCCTCTATCTCTCTCTCTTTCACTCGCAGTCAGTGTCTCAAGACCAGAAATAGTCACCACAATATCCTCTCTAATTCTCAGAAATAATGAAGTGAGAGAGAGCAAGAGAGAGAGAGAGAGGTATGGGGTGGGAGGGGAGAGACTGTATGAGTGTGTGTGGGTGTCTCTCTCTCTGTATCTACAACAACAACAAAATTACATTTGTATAGCGCCTTTCACGTCAGGAGGACGTCCCAAGGTGCTGGACAGGTCACTGCTTCAGACCCGAGCTGAGGACAGGGGGAGGGGGAGGATTCGCCGATGGGACCATGGAAGAGGAGAGTCTTGAGGCGAGACTTGAAGGAGGCCACGGAGGGGGCGAAGCGGAGGCACTTTGGGATGGAGTTCCAGAGGTTGGGGGCAGAGTGGCTGAAGGCTCGCCCGCCAATGGTTGGGCGGGTGGGTGGGTGTGTCGGGGGGATGTGGAGCAGGCTGGAGCCTGCTGAGCGGAGGGAGTGGGAGGGCAGGTTGGTAAGGGGGTAGGAGGTCACAGATGCAGGGTGGGGGGAGAGGTTGTGGAGGCTTTATATGTCAGGATGATGATCTTGAATTGGATCCTCTGGATGATGGGATCCAATGGAGTCGGGCGAGGATGGTGGGAGACGGGGTCACAGAGTTTGGAACAGTAGAGGACACGGGCAGCAGAGACTGGATTATCTGCAGCCTGGGGGGGGGGGGGGGGGGGGAGGAGTTGGGGAGGCCGACCAGCAAGGTATTTGCATATCAAGTCGGGATGTAATGAAGGCCTGGATGAGGGTTTGGGCTTTGGTTATGATGTAATCTCTGTATCTGTGTGTGAGACACAGAGTGGGAGAGAATACAGGGAGAGAGGGAAGGAGGCAATAAAGGGATCAGTGTTCAGGTTTCCTGTCTACCTCTAACTGTCTGGACACGAACTACATCTAGTTATTGATCTACAGGAGAGATTGCCAGCGTTCAGTATTGGGGTTGACAGAGGCTGAGAGAGTCTGGGAGAGACTGGGAGAGGGGGAGAGAGACATAGAGACCTAGGATCATAGGCACAGTAGGTGGCCATTCAGCCCGTCAAGCCTGTTCCTCCATTTAATAAGATCCTGGCTGATCTGTAGTTCTTCTAATCCTTTAAATTCCAATTCCCTGCTTTCTTCCTGTCTCCCTTAATCCCCTGACCAACCAAACAACAACAACAACAAAATTACATTTAGACAACGTCTTTCACGTCTGGAGGACGTCCCAAAGCGCTGAACAGTCAGGTCGGGATCCAAGCAGTGGGGAGGAGTCGGGGTAGGGAGAATGAGAGTAGGAGAGGGGGGAGAGTTAGGAGGGGAGCAGAAGGCATGGTCAAAGAGGAAGGGCTTGAGAGGTCTTGAGGCCTTGAAGGAGGAAAGGAAGTGAGGGGGAGGGGCTGTGGGATGGAGTCCCACAGTGTGGGGGCAGAGAGGCTGAGAGCCCGGCCCCCGATGGTTGGGGGGTTAGGGGGGGTGGAGGAGGAGCAGGCCTGAGGCTGCTGAGCGGAGGGGACGGGCACAGGCTGATAGGGGGACAGTAGGTCAGAGAGACAGGTGGGGGCAAGGCCGTGAATGGCCTTGAAAGTGAGGACGAGGATCTTGAATTGGATCCTCTGGGTGACGGGGAGCCAGGGGAGACGGGCGAGGGGGGAAGTGATGTGGTCGCAGAGCCTGGTGCATTTTTGATTATGTTCTGCACCTGGAAACTTTATTTGCACAGAGAGTTTAGTGACAGACATGGAGTGAATGTAGCTCAGTGGTCAGAGCCCTAGCCTCAAAGGGTATGATTCCCAGTGTGGGGCAGGACAGGAAGAAACCTTAGGAAAGTTTCCTTACTCCACACACACATAGATACAGACACACAAGCCTCTGTTTACCAGCAGTCAGTAGGAACTGGCTTCTCTTCAGGTTTATTTATTGTGGAGCCCTGTAGCTCAGTGGTTAGACTGAGTTGGTCAAGTTCCTGGTCCTGGTCCTCACATTCAAAGCCCTCCATGTCCTCGCTCCACTCTACATCCGCAACCTTTCAACCCCCTACCAACCTGCCCCCTCCCTCCTCTCAGCAGGCTCCGGCCTGCTCCACGTCCCCGACACACCCGCCACACCATTGGCGAGCGAGCCTTCAGCCGCTCTGCCCCCAACCTCTGGAACTCCATCCCACAGTCCCCCCATCTTGCCCCCTCCCTGGCCTCCTACAAGTCCCACCTCAAGACCCTCCTCTTCGATGGTCCCATTGTTCACTCCAAATCCTTCCCTTTCCCTCCACCCTCCCCACCCCCGACCCCAGCTCTGGTCTGAAACAATGATTGTCCAGCGCCTTGGGATGTCCTTCTGACGTGAAAGGCGCTGTGAAAGTGTCATTTTGTTGTTGTTGTTGTTGTAGAGCGCTCGCATGGCAAGTGGGTTCAATTCCCAGCAGGTCAAGCCAAAGCCTCGCGCAAGTTTCCTTGCTTCACACGCCTGATAATAATCCCTCCCCCAAAAAATGGGGGTCACTCATTCTACGACTATGAAAGGGCGATTGACAAATGTAATATTGCATTGTGTTTTGTAGCTAATAATCCCTCAGTGACAGGTCACTGTAACCTGATCAAGGTTATTATCATTTAATCCTGGACCAAATGATCGATTGAAGACTTTTCATCATCTGTCTGTGCGACATGTTGATGTCTGTGTTGACGTGTCGAACACGGGGCTGGGAATCCTCTGACAAACCACAGCGTTTAACATGGAAAACTGTTTAATAAAGTATAATAAAAATATTATATTTGCGCCTGACTCCGGTCCTTCCTCACACACCGCCAGCAGCAGTGACATGCGGAGGGTAAATGGACTTCCCTCAGTCCATACAAACTTTTACAAACTTTACGATGTCGTCGTAAACCCAGCCCCCAAAGGCAGCAGCCGACTCTGCCTTTTTCCCCGTCATTTTTTCCACAAATACCCACGCGCGGAGATGGCATTTCAATGTGAGCTGATCACAATGGACAGACAGAGGAAAGGCAGTGGTGGCCTGTGCCTATGTCGCCCGTTACTGAGACACTGAGACACTGAGAAAGGAACGCGCAGGAGCATCGGAACTACATTCAACTCAATGGGGAGAAAAGGCCCAGCGTCTCGCTGCCTTTCTGTGGCTGTTAAGGCCGGCAGATCAAATCACAGTAAATCAGTTTGGTTTAGTTTCTACTAAGAATGGTTTGCATTGTGTCCAATGTGCATTGTAACCATACACACCATCACATAATCATCTACAATTTAAAGTTTTTATTTTCATGAGGGAGGCACTGCTCCCCCTGACTGCAGGTCCAGTACATCTCCACAAACAGCTTTTCCTCCCGCTCTCACCTGTAGCCGTCTCCCCTGGCTCCCCGTCCCCCAGAGGATCCAATTCAAGATCCTCCTCCTCACTTTCAAGGCCATTCACGGCCTTGTCCCCGCCTGTCTCTCTGACCTACTGTCCCCCTATCAGCCTGTGCCCGTCCCCTCCGCTCAGCAGCCTCAGGCCTGCTCCACGTCCACCGCCCTAACCCCCCAACCATCGGGGGCCGGGCTCTCAGCCTCTCTGCCCCCACACTGTGGGACCATCTCACAGCCCCCCCCCCCCCCCCTCGCTTCCTCCCTTTCCTCCTTCAAGGCCGGTCTCAAGACTTCGACCGCGCCTTCGGCTGCCCCACTAACTCTCCCCCCCTCTCCTTCCCCTTCCCGCAGCCCCTCCCACCCCCGCTCGGGTCTCGACTGACTGTTCAGCGCTTTGAGATATCCTCCTGATGTGAAAGGCGCTATATAAATATAATTTTGTTGTTGTTGTTGTTGATTTTCCTTCTTTCGAAGCTGGAATATGTTCTTGACAAGTTCCAACTCCCTGTCTCTCCTGATTCTCTTCCCCAATCGATGTCTCTTTATCCAGTTGGTACATGACCTTTCACCTACTCCACTTTGTACAAGATGGTTTCTTTGTGTGTAGTATTTACTCTGGAAGAATACTACTTGAACCTTCAACCTCCTCACAATGTGCACCAGCTGCATCGACAGTTGAAGGCGCAGGAGGTTCTGATTCATGCTGAGGGTAAAAGGAATAAAAGAGAGATTATAGAGTGTTTTCAACAAAACAACTCGTTATCCATCTCCCTCTCACACCCACTACATCCCCCGATTCTCCCCAAGTCTCTATCCATCTCCCTCTCCCATTCACTCCAATCCAACAAACCTCAAGTCCCCAGCCCCCTCCCTCTCACAATGAATCGATCCGCTGATAACGCCCAAGTCTCTAACCATCTCCATCTCACACACATTCCATCCTCTGACCACCCCAAGTTTCTATCCATTCCCCTCGTACACTCACTCCATCCCCTGCCTCCCCACAAACCTCTATCCAACTCCCTCTCACACTCACTCCATCCCCTGACCCCTCCAACCAAGTCTCTATTTCAACTCCCACTCACATTCACTCCATTCCCAGAGACCCCCAACCCACCCATTTCTATCCATATTCCTTTCATACTCACTCCATACATTCACTCCCCCTAAGTCTCTATCCATCACCCACTTACACTCACTCCATCCATTGACCCCACCCCCCACGTCTCTCTCCATCTCCCTCTCACACTCACTCCATCACCTGACTTCCCCCAAGTCTCTATCTATCTCCCCCTTACACTCACTCCATCCACTGACCCCTTCAAAGTCTATATCCATCTCTCTCTCACAATCACTCCTTTCCCTGACACTCCGCAAGTCTCCATCCATCTCCCTCTCATACTCACTCCATCCCCTGACACCGCCTACGCTCGTGCCCCTCCCTCTCACACTCACTCCATCCTCTGATAACCAAAAGTCTCTATCCATCTCCCTCTCACACTCACTCCATCCTCTGAACACCCCCTCAAACAAGTCTCTATCCATCTCTCTCTCATATTTGCTTCATCTCCTGCCTCCCCCAAATCTCTATCCATATCCCTCTCACACAACAACAACAAATTAACAACAAATTACACTTATAAAGCGTCTTTCACGTCGGGAGGACGTCCCAAGGCGCTGCACAGGAGGCTTGTGACCCGAGCTGAGAGGGAGTGTTCGGGAAGGGGTGAGACACGAAGGGGAGGTCGAAAAATTCGGGGTGGAACAAAAGGCACGGTCGAAGAGGAAAGTCTTCAAACCGGCCTTGAAAGAGGAAAGGGAAGAAACGAGACGGAGGGATTGAGGGATGGAATTCCATAGGGTGGGAGCGGAGACACTGAAGGCCCGGCCTCTGATGGTGGGGCAGTTCGGGCGGGGGCTTGGAGCAGGCCAAGTCCTGTTGAACGGAGGGTCCGGGTGGGCGTGTAGGGGGAGAGTAGATCGGTTAAATAGGGCGGGGCAAGGCCGTGTAAGGCCTTGTAGGTGAGGACGAGGATCTTGAACTCGATCCTCTGGAGGATGGGGAGCCAGTGGAGACGGGCGAGGGTGGGGGTTATGTGGTCGCGGAGGCGGGTGCGGGATAGTACACGGGCTGCAGAGTTTGGGATGGCCTGCAGCCTGTGAATGGAGGAACTGGGGAGGCCGACGAGGAGAGAGTTTCCGTAGTCCAGCCTTGAGGTGATGTACGCGTGCACGAGTGTTTTGGCAGCGCGGGGGGTAAGATAGTTGCGGATCTGGCAATGTTGCGCAGGTGGAAATAAGCGGTGCCGGTCAAGGCACGGATGTGGGGGAGGAAGGAGAGTTTATGGTCGAACGTGATGCCGAGGTTCCTGATTGGCTTTGTGAGGTGGAGAGTACAGCCTTGGATGTTGAGGCTGGCAGCGCCCGATGTGCGGAGGCGCTGGCTTGAGCCAATCAGGAGGGCCTCGGTCTTACTCACGTTCAATTGCAGGAAGTTGTCCCTCGTCCACGACTCGATGTCGGACAGACATGCTGTCAGAACATTGATGGTCTGGGGGTTGAGGGATGAGGCAGAAAGGTACAGCTGGGTGTTGTCCGCATACATGTGGAAATTCACCCCATGTTTGCGGATGACATCGCCCAGAGGGAGCGTGTAAATGGTGAAAAGGAGGGGGCCAAGGACAGAGCCCTGGGGGATGCCGTGAGAAACTGTGCGGGGGTTTGAGGAGAAACCGTTGGAAGACACAAAATGTAGGCGGTGGGTCAGGTAGGAATGGAAGCAGTCAAGGACTGTGCCTTGAAGGTTGAGGTGGGAGGAAAGACGTTGGAGGAGGATGGTGTGATCGACTGTGTTGAACGCAGCAGACAGGTGAAGGAGGACGAGGAGGCAGAGGGAGCCCTGGTCGCACGCGGTTAGGATGTTGTTTGTAACCTTAACCAGGGCAGTTTCTGTGCTGTGAATTGGGCAGAAACCTGATTGGAGGGGTTCAAAGAGTGAGTGAGTTGAAAGGAAAGAGCGGAGCTGGGAGGCAACCACTCTTTCAAGGACCTTGGATAAAAACGGGAGGTTGGAGATGGGTCGATAGCTTGATGGTTGCAACGCATCAAGGGAGGGTTTCTTCAGGATAACCCCTATCCTGAAGAAACCCCTATCCTGTTGGTGGCAGTTTTAAGGGAGGTAGGGACGGTGCCTGAGGAGAGGGAAAGGTTAATGGTGTCAGAAATGAACGGGGCCAAAAAATGGAGCTGGGTGCGGAGGATGAGGGTGGGGATGGGGTCCAATGAGCACATGGTGGGTTTCATGGAGGTAATTATTTTTGTGACTTAAAACGGGGTGGTGGGGTTGAAAGTGTGAAATGCGGGGTGAGTAGGGTAGAGGTAACTGATGAGGGCGCGGAGGTGGAGGAGTGGTGGGGGGGGGAAACCGCAGAGCGGATTCCTTCTATTTTGGACTCGAGGAAGTCCAGCATCTCCATCCCCTGATGCCCCCCAAGCCTCTATCCAAATCCCCCAAGTCTTATCCATCTCGCTCACACACTCACACTCACTACATCCACTGACCCCACCAAGCCGCTGTCCATCTCCCTCTCACACTCACTCCATTGAGACAACCCTCAAGTCTCTAACACCCTCCCTCTCACAATGAATCCATTTATTCATACCCCCCAAATATCTATCCATCACCCTCTCGCACTCATTCCATCCCCTAACCGCCCCAAGTCTCTACCCATTTCCTACTCACACTCACTCCATTCCCTGACCGCCCCAAGTCTGTATCTATCTCCTTCTCACACTCACTCCATCATCTTCTGACTCCTCACAATTCTTTATCCATCTCCCTCTCACACTCACTCCATCCGCTGACTCCCCACAAGTCTCTATCCATCTCTGTTTACCTGTTTGGCTTGGGGCAAGTCCTCCTCACTCACTCCATCCTTTGTTTCCGGGCAGATAGGTTCCAGTTTTGGAGACGTTTCTTTAAGAGAGAGAGAGAGAGAGAGAGAGATCAGCCAGTGTCTGACACATACGGAAACCCGTCACTGTGATCAGGCAGGTTTGAGAGAGACTGAAACTGAATGAGACTGAGAGACACAGTAAAGCTCCCTCTACACTGTGCGTCCATCCAAGCACACACCCAGGTCAGAGTTAGAGACACAGTAAAGCTCCCTCCAGTGTGAGGAGGTCATGGACTTCTTCTCCAAAATCCACAATATCCGCCAGCCAGCATCATCCTCCTGCCTCTCGTCACCCATTAGCACCCACACTCCATCCCCCTCACCCTCCCCGTCATCAGCTCCTACCTCGACCCCCTTCCTACTCTCCTTCTCCCCGGTCTCTCGTTCCTCCATCTCACGCACTCTCACCTCCATGAAGCCAACCACCTGCTGCCTCGACCCCCTCCCCACCAACCTACTGCTCCCCCAGCTTCCCCTCCTCTGCCCACTGCTGGCTGACATCATCAACCAATCCCTCTCCACGGGATCAGTCCCTGCCCCCCTCAAAACTGCTGCCATCACCCCTTCCTCAAAAAACCCTCACCAGATCCCTCAAACCCCAGCTACCTAACCCCTCTATCTCTAACCTGCCCTTCCTGTCAAAAGCACTGGAACGTGTTATTGCCAACCATCTCCGGGCCCACCTCTCCTCTCACTTCGAACCTCTCCAGTCCGGTTTCCGCCCTGCCCACAGTACAGAGACTGCGCTTGTGAAATTCATGTCCTCTCTATCACTATGCCCTTATATGTAGATGTATCGGTTATAGCACCTTCTCGTGACCACTGGTAGCACACTGTGGTAGCATGCTTGTGGGCA
>CM068774.1:531582-578073 GCA_035084275.1 Hydrolagus colliei | reverse complement strand
TGGGGGGAAGGTGAGTGTAGGTGCGGTCGAATAGAAAGATGTGTGTGTGATACACACACAAACGCAGATATAAATACATGGTCTCTCTGTCTCTCTCCATCTCACTCTCTCATGTACACGTAGACACATTTAGACACACACTCCCGCTCTCATTCTATTTCTGTCTCTCTTTCCATCTCTTTCAGTACCTCTGAGTCTCTCTCATCTCTCACACTCTCTCTTTCTACATGCTCCCACTTGATGACATCATCCGCAAACATGGGGTGAACTTCCACATGTGTGCAGATGACACCCAACTCTATCTCTCTGCCTCTACCCTCGACTCCAGGACTACCACTGTCCTGACAGACTGTCTGTCAGACATCAAGTCCTGGACGAGAGCGGACTTTCTACAGTTGAATGTCAACAAGACGAGGACCTACTGATTGGCTCACACCAGAGCCTTCACACATCAGGCGCTGGCTGCATCAACCGCCATGTTTGCACTAGGGTCCAGCGATATATCGCTAAAACCCGATATAATTATCATATCGATACGCCGATATAGACTTTCAAAAATATCGATATGTCGAAAAATCGATATATCGAGGTACAAAATCGGAATGCCGCACACACTGAACTACAAGACCCAGAATGCTCATCTCTATACACAATGCACAGACCGAGGTGCAAAGCCGCCATATTGTATTCATAGTCCTCGAATACAATATACAGGTATGCAAGGGGTGGAAGGGGGAGAGATGGCTGGTGGGGAATGAGGGGGAGAGAGACGGCTGGGGGGGGGGGGGGGGAGAGAGATGGCTGGGGGGGGGGAGGGGTGAGAGAGACGGCTGTGGGGGGGGGAGGGGGAGAGAGACAGCTGGGGGAGGGAGGGGGAGAGAGACGGCTGGGGGTGGGAGGGGGAAAGAGACAGCTGGGGGGTGTGGGGGGGGGGGGGAGAGGGACGGCGGGGGGGGGTGGAGGGGGGGGGCGGGGTGGAGGGAGAGATGGTGGATGTGATACATATACAAATAGATAGAGATGGGGGAATGTAAGAGAGACACAGACAGAAAAACTCAGAGATGGAGAGAGTGAGAGACACAGAGAGAGAGAGATATTTACCTCCTGAGGAGATAGGCCCCGAATGCGTGTGCAGCGCGCGCATGTGCAGTACGAAAAAACCCGAAAATATCGATATTTGGGTATATCTCGATATGAGCCCATCGATATGTCTAAATCGGAAAATTTCCATATCGACGTATCCTAGTTTGCACACTCAACCTCACCAACCTCACCTAGATGTCTTGTTCGATCCTCAACTGTCTTTCCTCCTCCACATCCAAGCCATGACCTGCCCTATCTTCCTTCCCCTCCACAACATTGCCCGATTCCGCCATTACCCCAAAAGCCGCTGTAACCCTCATTCACAAATACATCACAACCCAGTTCGACTACGCCAATGCCTTACTTGTCGACCTTCCCAATTCCTCCCTACACAGGCTGCAGATAATCCAGAACTCTGTGGTCCATGTCCTCTACCGTTCCAAATTCCGTGACCCCCATCTCCCCCATCCTCGCCCGACTCCATTGGCTCCCCATCATCCAAAGGATCCAAATTCAAGATCCTGGTCCTCACATTCGAAGCCCTCCATGGCCTCACCCCATCCTACCTCTGTGACCTACTTACCCCTTCCCAACCTGCTCACCCCCTCCGCTCAGCCATACGCACAGCTGCGTCCTCACGAACAGTCGTGGGTTTGAAATGACCAATTTATTATTGTTTCTAATACCGACATAAACACACAGTCTCTCTCTCTCTCTCATTGCCTTTCTTATGGACATAGACACACACTTAGACACACTTACACACTCACAAATATGCACACACTTAGACACACATTATACATCCTCAAACACACACTGCCGGTCTCTCTCTTACCCTCTTATACTCTCAGTCTCTCCCACATACTGACACTCTCACACTTTCTTTGACACTCTTTCTGTGACACACTTGTCTCTCTCACACTCTTCTTTCTCTCTGACACACTCACCATAGGAGACTTGACACAGAATTCTCTGTCCTGGAAGGAAATCTCTTTAAAATCCTCACTCACTGGGTTCCCAGCTTTACACGTGAACACAGTGTTACTGTCGTTTGGGGGAGAGAGTGACAGAGAGCGTAGCGGTTGTCACTGGGCTGGGAAATGGGCAAACGAACCCCATCTCTCTCCCACACAAAGATAACTGGTTTACCAGACTTCACATCACACGTCAGAGTCCCATTGCACTGGCCTTTAGTGAGAGAGGAGGTGATTTCAACTCCAGTCACTCGCTCTGTTAAAGAGAGAGAGGGGGGAGAGAGTGTGTTAGGGAGGGGAAGAGGGAGAGACACAAATAGACTAAAAGAGACAGTGGATCTATATCTATACTGCTACCCCCTCCCCATTCCTCCTTCCACAGGTTCAAACCTGTCTCCCCCTACTCTGCCATCACCACCATAACCTTCATGAAGCCCAGCACCTGCTCCCTTGACCCCACCCCACTCCTCTCCTCTCCTCACCCGCAGCTCCATCTCCTCAACCCCTACTCTCTAACACCATCAATTTCTCTCTTTCATCCGGAACCATTTTGCCCCCACCCTCAAAACAGCCACAATAACCCTCATCCTCAACAAACCTTCCCTGGACACATCACTTTTCTCCAATTACCTACCCATCTCCAATCTAAGTTTTTTGTCCAAGGTCCTTGTAAGAATTGTTGATTCCCAGCTTCGCTCTCTACCTCTCCTCCCACTCCCTCCATGAGCCCCTTCAATCAGGTTTCCTCGCTGCTCACAGCATGGCAACTGCTCTGGTCAAGGTCACAATTGAAATCTTGACCTTCTGTCACCAGGCTTCCCTCTGCCTAGTTAGGTCAAACAAGACACGTAGGTTCCTGACTGGATTGGTGAGGTCCAATGAGCAACCATGGAGGGTTGATGCTGCCAGCGCCTGATTTGTGATGACTGGGGACTGAGGATAGAACCCTGGGGGATACAACAACAACTTCGATTTATATAGCACCCTCCACGCCAAAAGGCGTCTCAGAGCGCTTCACAGTAGCGGGTCCCGGGACTGAGCCAGGAGCAGAGGGCAGGAAGGTGACCAAAAGCTCGGTCGAAGAGAAAGGACTTCAACTGTGACCTGAAACTGGGAGGAGAGGGGGGCGAGGCGAAGCGAGTGAGGAAGGGAGTTCCAGAGCCTCGGGGCGTAGTGGCTAAAGGCACGGCCGCCGAGGGTGGAGCGGAGGATTTGGGGGACATGGAGGAGGCCAGACCCAGAGGAACGAAGGCAGCGGGAGTTGGGTTGTGGGGAGAGGAGATCAGAGAGATAGGGGGGGTGCAGAGGACTGGAGGGATTTGAAAACAAGGGTGAGGATCTTGAAGTCGATCCTCTCTGGGATAGGGAGCCAGGGAAGTCTGGCAAGGATTGGGGTGATGGGGGAGCGAAGCTTTGAGCGGGTGAGTAAGTGGGTGGCAGAGTTCTGGATTAGCTGGATGTTGTGGATTGTGGTGGCAGGGAGACCGGCGAGGAGGGCGTTGCAATAGTCCAGCCGAGAGGTGACAAAGGCGTGGACCAAGGTTTTGGCGGCTTTTAAGGTGAGGTATTGCCGGAGACGAGCGATCCGTCGGAGGTGATAGAAGGCAGTGCTGGTGAGGGACCGGATGTGGGGGAGGAAGGACAGTTGGGGTCAATCCTGATGCCAAGGTTGCGCACAGATTCGGTGAGGTTTAGGGGCCAGGCCGGGAAGGTGGAGGAGGTGAGAGCCGTGTGAATGGAGACGTTGACAAGAGCCAAGGAGTATGGCCTCCGTCTTGTCAACATTCAGCTGCAAGAAATTTGTGCTCATCCAGCCCCTGATGTCTGACAGGCTGACAGAACATCAGGGGACTGGGGGTCACAAAGTGAAGAGGAGAAATAGAGTTGGGTGTCATCCGCGTACATGTGGAAGTGTGCCCCATGTCTGCGGATCACATCCCCAAGAGGAAGAGTGTAGATGAGGAAGAGGAGGGGCCAAGGATAGATCCCTGGGGTTCCCCGCAGGTAACTGGGTGAGATCGGGAGGAAAAGCTGTTTGTGGAGATGTGCTGCTGACGGTTTGTGAGGTAGGGACTCGAACCAGGCGAGTGCGGTCCCACTGAGGTGGATGGCAGAGGACAGGGGGTGGAGGAGGATGGGGTGGTCGATGGTGTCAAAGGAGCCAACAGGTCCAGGAGGATGAGGAGGCAGAGGGAGCCCTGGTCACAGATAGAGAGGACATCGTTTGTGACTTTCGCAAGTGCTGTCTGTGTACTGTGGGCAGAGCGGACACCGGACTGGAGGGGTTCGAAGAGGGAGTGGGAGGAGAGGTGAGCGCGGAGTTGGTTTGCGACAACGCATTCCAGTGCATTTGAGAGGAAAGGCAGGTTTGAGACAGGGGGGGTAGCGGCTGTGGTTTGAGGGATCTAGGGAGGGTTTTTTAAGGAGGGGGGTGATGACGGCAGTTTTGAGGGGGGCAGGGACTGATCCGGAGGAGAGAGACTGGTTGATGATATCAGCCAACAGTGGGCAGAGGAGGGGGAGCTGGGTGAGCAGTAGGTTAGTGCGGATGGGATCGAGGCAGCAGTTTGTTGGCCTCATAGAGGTGAGAGTGCGTGAGAGGGAGGAAAGAGAGACAGGGGATGGAACATAAGGTGGTGTGGGTGATGGAAGAGAAATGGTTGACAGAGACAAGGTGAAGGCGGTGTGTAAGGTAGGACTGGAACCAGTCAAGGACAGAACCTTGAAGGTTGAGGTGGGAGGTGAGGCGGCGGAGGAGGATTGTGTGGTCCATGGTGTCAAAGGTGGTGGATAGGTCGAGGAGACAAGGAGACAGAAGGAGCCCTGGTCACAGATGGTGAAGATATTACTTCTAACTTGGGGGGAGGGGAATGGTACCGGATGAAAGGGAGAAATTGATGGAGTTGGAGAGTAGGGGTTGAGGAGGTGGAGCTGGGGGTGAGGAGAGGAGAGGGGTGGGATGAGGTCAAGGGAGCAGGTGGTGGGTTTCATAGAGGTTATCTCTGACCACCATTTCATTTCTTTCAACTCCTCTGTCCCTCTCCCAATTGCTTCCAATCCAAACACAGTCTTTTACCACCCCTGGAAGAAGATCTCTCCCCAATCCGTCTCCGCTGCCCTGGAGTCCTCTGAACTCCTCCCCCTCTGGTCCACCTCCCGCTCCGACCCATCCTGCACACTAACTCTCCTCCACAACATCCTCTCCACAACTAATGGGGAGGGTGTTTCTCGCTGGACAAGCAGACAGCGCTCTCTCTCTCTCTCTCTCTATGGCCAAGCTATTGTGTGGGTTTAGCTGGTTAGAATACAGCAGTTACCCTACAACAACAACAACAAAATTGCACTTATATAGCGCCTTTCATGTCGGGAGGACGTCCTAAAGCGCTGAACAGTCAGGTCGGGACCCGAGCGGGGGGGGGGTGGGGGGGAGGGGGGGGGAGGGGAGGGGAGGGTTGAGGTAGTGGAAGGGGTAGGAGAATGGGAGAGGAGGAAGAGTCAGTGGGGCAGCCAAGGATGCGGTCGAAGTGGAAGGTGTTGAGACTGGCCTTGAAGGAGGAAAGGGAGGAAGCGAGGGGGGGGAAGGGGCTGTGAGATGGAGTCCCACAGTGTGGGGGCAGAGAGGCTGAGAGCCCGGCCCCCGATGGTTGGGGGGTTAGGGCGGTGGATGTGGAGCAGGCCTGAGGCTGCTGAGCGGAGGGGACGGGCACAGGCTGATAGGGAGACAGTAGGTCAGAGAGACAGACGGGGACAAGGCCGTGAATGGCCTTGAAAGTGAGGACGAGGATCTTGAATTGGATCCTCTGGGTGACGGGGAGCCAGGGGAGACGGGCGAGGGGGGAAGTGATGTGGTTGCGAAGCCTGGTGCGGGAGAGAACACGAGCTGAGGAATTCTGAATGATCTGCAGCGTATGAAGGGAGGAGATGGGGAGGCCAACTCTAACACACACACTGGGCTCCCCGCCACCCGTCCCTCACCCCACCCAAGCCATCTTGCACCTAATACTCTCCGTAATTAGGTAAACAGGGAGGGATGGGATGGTGGGTGAGCGAGCGAGGAGATAAAACTTACCATAAACAGTAAGACTGTAGAAGGTTTGATGTTTTTTCCTATCATTAAACACTGTTTGTACCACATAAACCCCAGTGTCTGTGAGCTGCAGGTCACTGATCTGTACAGTCAGGTTTGTGTGAACAGCCAAACGTTTCGTCATCTCCTCATTCCCAAAGTAGTCAGCCTTCCCATCCTGATATTCCACTATTATCTTGAGTGAGGCCTGGTGTATCCACTCAATACGGCTGATCTCCTTCAGAGAGAGTTTCTCAGGGTATGGGAGCCAGATCGAATGGTTCAACACACCGGGCACATCGACAGGTTTACCTAGATACAGAGAGAGGAGAGAGTGTGAGAGGCAGGATAGAGAGAAAGAGAGTGTGAGCGAGAGACAAGATATATATATAGAGAGAGTGTTAATGTGTGAGAGACAGGATAGAGATAGAAAGAGTGAGTGTGAGAGAAATAGCATAGAGAGAGACCTAGAGAAACTAACAGACAGAAAGACACAGAGATAGACACAGACACAGAGTGGAAGAGAGATAAATACACACGTACACACAGATAGACACAAATATGTGTGTGTCAGCCTCAGTCTGAGAGATAACAACAACAAAACAAAATTTATAGAACGAGCGCTGAACAGTCAGTTCAGGAACCGACAGCAAGGGAGAGGAGCAGGGTAGGTGGGAGGGTAGAGTAGGGGGGAGGGTAGGGGGCAGGATAGGGGGGGGAGGGTTGGGTTTAGGGTAGGGGGGTGGGTAGTAGGGAGGGCAGGGAGAGAGTTGGGAGGGGAGAGAGAGAGTTGGGAGGGGAGGGAGAGAGTTTGGAGGGAAGGCAGAGTTAGGAGGGGAGGGAGAGAGAGTTGGGAGGGCAGTAGAAGGCACGGTCGAAAAGGAGGGTCTTGAGACCGGCCTTGAAGGAGGTCAGAGAGGGAGCGAGGTGAAGGGACTGTGGGATGGAGTTCCAGTGGGGGCAGAGAGGCTGAAAACCCGTCCACCAATGGTAGGGATGGTCGGACGGGAGACATGGAGTAGGCCAGAGCCCACTGAATGGAGGGGACGGGGAGGTTGGTGAGGGTTTAGGAGATTGCAGAGGTAAGGTGGGGCAAGGCCGTGGAGGGCTTTAAAGGTCAGGACCAGGATCTTGAATTGAATCCTCAGGTGATGGGGACCAATGGAGTTGGGTGAGGATGGGGGAGATGGGGTCACAGAGCTGGTGAGGGAGAGGACACGGGCCACAGAGTTCTGGATGATCTGCAGTTTGTGAAGGGAGGGGGGTTGGGGTTGGGGAGGCCGACAAAGAGGGAGTTTCCGTAGTTGAGCCTTGAGGTGACAACGTGAATGTAAGGGTTTCAGTGGCCTGAGAGGTGAGGCGGGGGGTGGGGTGGGGTGGAGGAATGTTGTGGTGTTTAATGTCTGCCCTGAACAGGACACAGTCATGAAGAGGAAGCCATACATCACGTCTCTGACAAAATGGTGGCACTCTCACTTTTTCCGCTTTCTCCATCTCTCTCTCTTTCTCTCCAACTGTCTCTCTTTTTCTGTCTCTCTCTCTTTCTCTCTCTCAGTCTCCGTATCGTGTTGATGCTGGTTCTTGCTCCCCCACCCCACACTGTCGGTCTCTCCTCTCACCCCAATCCCCCTCCCCCCCTTTCTCACTCTCACGCGCGCTCTCTTGCTCTGTCTCTATCTCTCTCTCTCGCACTCGCTCTTTCTCTTACTCACACACACTCTCTTTCCATCTCTCTCACACACTCTCTTACACTCACTCTCTCTCTCCCTACCTCCATTTGCCAAGCTCCGCACGGTGTATATGGATATGACGGTGAGAAGGGAGAGAAGCAATCGAGAATCCAACGCCATTTTTCTTGCTTGTCTTTGGGACCCAGAGAGGATGTGGTGAAACCCTACCCAACACGGAAACAGACGGGTGACCTCTCAACTCACAGTCACTACACTTTACAGTGTGTCGCCGTGAAGTGTTTTGAGAAATTTTGAGGATATGATAAGGCGCTGGGGGCCAAACGCCAGGATTATTATTAATATTATTGTGATTATTGCAGCCCAGTTTACAAGCAGAAACATATTTTCTCAACTGTATTCACTAGAAAAACAAAATGATATATTCTCTCTCCCTCTCTCTTTCATTCAGTCTCTCCCTCCATCTCGCTGTCTCACTACTGCACTCCCTCTCTCAGTTTCTCAGACTCTCTCTCTCACAGTCTCTGTCTGTCTTTCTTTCTCACTCTGTCGCTGTTTCTCTTAATTCCTCTCTCTCTCTCTCCCTCTCTTTTTCTCTCTCTCTCTCTCGCAGTCAGTGTCTCAAGACCAGAAATAGTGACCACAATATCCTCTCTAATTCTCAGAAATAACGAAGCGAGAGAGACATAAGAACATAGGCTCAGGAGAAGGCCATTCAGCCCATCAAGCCTGTTCCCCCATTTAATAAGACCTGGCTGATGTATCTCTTTCAATTCCAATTCCCTGCTTTCTCCCCTGACCAACCAAACATCTCTCAAAAATAAAATTACATTTATAGAGCGCCTTTCACATTAGGAGGATGTCCCAAGGCGCTGAACAGTCAGGTCAGGACCCGAGTAGGGGAGAGGGGCAAGGTAGGGGTGGAGGGGTGGGAGAGAGTTACGAGGGGAGGGAGAGAATTGGGAGGGCAGCAGAAGGCACGGTCAAAGAGGAGGGTCTTGCGACCGGCCTTGAAGAAGTTAAGGGAGGGATCGAGGCAAAGGGACTGTGGGATAGAATTCCAGAGTGTGGGGGCAGAGAGGCTGAAAGCCCGTCCGCCGGTGGTTGGGTGGATCAGGTGGGGGACATGGAGCAGACCAGAGGGGATGGGCAGGTTCATAGGGAGACAGCAGGTCAGAGAGATACAACAACAACAACAACAACAACTTTGATTTATATGGCACCCTCCACGCCGGACAGCGTCTCAGATAGGCGGAGCAAGGCTTTGCAAGTAAATGGCTTTGCAAGTGAGGATGAGCATCTGGAATTGGATCCTCTGGGGGATGGTGAGCCAATGGAGCCGGGCGAGGGTGGGAGTGATGTGGTCACAGAGCCGAGTGCAGGAGAGGACACGAGCTGCAGATTTCTGGATGATTTGCAGCTTGTGAAGGGAAGAGCCGGGAAGGCCGACAACAATAGTAAATTAACATTTTTAGAGCTCCTTTCATGTCGGGAGGATGTCCCAAGTACATATGGATAGAATCCAGGATTTACTCTGCTTCCAGAATAAAGCCACTTCTATCGTTGTCCATTTTTTAAAACAAATATTAGATGAAGACATAAGATATTTTAACAAAACTGAGACATAAAAAATCAATAAAACTCCAAACCTTATTAATCATTTTGTAACTGTAAACTTTCTTTTATAAACCAATATTTTTCCAACAACTCCCCCAAATCTCTATCCATCTCACTCTGACACTCACCCCATCCCCCGAATCTCTTAAGTCTCTATCCATCTCCCTCTCTGCGGGATCCCTGCCTCCCAAGTCCTAATCCATTTTCCTCTCAAACTCACTCCATTTTATGGCTCTCCCCAAGTCTCTAATCTCCCTCTCATACTCACTCCATCCCCTGAATCCTCCAAGTCTTCCTGAATCCAACTCATTCTCACACTCACTCCATGCCCTGACTCCCAAGTCCCCATCCAACTCCCTCTCATACTCACTTTATCCCATGGCTCAGCCCAAGTCTCCATCTACCTCACACTCATTATATTCCCTAATTCCCCCCAAGTCTCTATCCATCTCCCTCTGACACTCGCTCATATCATGACTCGCCCCATGTCTTTATCTATCTCTCTCTTACTCACTCCATCCTCTGACTCCTCTTAAGTCTCTATCCATCTCCCTCTCACGTTCATTCCATCTTCAGAATCTTCCAAAGTCTCCATCCATCTGACTCTCACACTCACTCCATCCCCTGACTCCCAAGTCCTTATCCATTTTCCTCTCAAACTCACTCCATTCTATGGCTCTCTCCAAGTCTCTAACTATCTCCCTCTCACACTCAATCCATCTCTTAATTCCAACAAGTCTCTATCCAGCTCCCTCTCACAATCACTCCATCCCCTGAATCCTCCAAAGTCTCTATCCATCACACTCGCACACTCATACCAACCCTGGCTCCCTACATCTCTATCTATCTTGATCTCACACTCACTTCATCCCCTGACTCCCAAATGTGTCTATCCATCTGCCTCTCACACTCACTCCATCCCTGACTCCTCCAAAGTCTCCATCCATCTCCATGTCACACTCCTCCATCCCTGGGCCCCCCAAAAATCACTGTTGGTGTATAGAGCAGGGATTAGTTTCCTGTAACGAGCCCGTCGCCTCAAGGTTTGAGAAATGTGTGAGATGAGACACTTGGGATACGAGATAAGGAGGCAAGGCAGGGGGGCAGTGGAAGTAGTGACAGCATGAAAGACAATAGGGTGGACGCGGTAACGAGATTAGTGCAGACCCACTGATATGGAGGCCAAGGCTGTGATGGGGGTGAGGTACAAAGGGTTGATGCAGATCTAAGGGACAATAACTAAGAAGATGCTTCCTTTGAACTTGATGAAGAGTTTGGCAGTTAGGTTGGTTATTGTCCTGACGCTGCATAAAAATAGGCAGGTTTGGGGGGAAACACAGAGAGACACAGAGAAGCAACGCAAGACATGGAGCGATATGGAGAGATACAGAGACACAAGACACAGAAAGGCATCTCAGGAAAGACTCGGAGAAGAGACACAGAGAAGCTGAGATCGACCGGCGAGCGGACCATCAACCCATCAATGAACCTAAGTCACAGCCTGACTTGGGAGAGAGAGAGAGAGAGAGAGAGGGTGTCAATCAGCCAACCAAGATCTGCAAAGCTAGTGCTGAGTGTATTATCCACCAAGACATACTGTCGTATGGTTTGTACATTTTACATATTTTAGTTATGTCCAATAACTTGTATTTTATATAAATCGGCCGCACCTTACTAGATTCTTGGGTCATGTGTTGAACTCTTGGGATCGGTATATCCCAACATCTCTATCAGTCGCCTTCTCACACTCACTCCATCCCTGACTCTCCCCAAGTCTCTATCCATCTCCCTCTCACACGTTAACCTATCCTACGTCCTATGACCTACAGCTCTGCTCTAGACTCCACCAAATCGTCTTTCTGCTCCTGGATAATCCTGGAGGTGAAGGACAAACTTCGGCTTCTCTTCTCCACCACCAACCAGCTCCTCACAGTCTGTCTCTTTCTCTGTCTCAGTCTCAGTCTCTCTGTCTCAGTCTCTCTCTGTGTGTATGTATGTCTCTCAGTCTCAGTCTCTCTCTCTGTCTCAGTTTCTCTCTGTGACTCTCTCTGTCTCAGTCTCTGTCTTGTCCTGACCTAACTGTTCAGCGCCTTGGGACATCCTGCCGACGTGAAAGAAAGGCCCACTATATATGTAATTTTGTTGTTGTCTCTCTTTGTCTCAGTCACTATGTATGTCTCTTTCTGTCTCAGTCTCCCTGTCTCTCTCTCTCTCTCTTTGCCTCTTTCTGTCACAGTCTTTCTCTCTGTCTCAATCTCTCTCTCTGTCTCAGTCTCTCTGTCTCAGTCTCTCTCTCTCAGTCTATAGTGTGACGTGGGGTGACTGTGAGTTGCTGTGTTGAGATGGATACTTATCTGTTTCCTTGTTGGTTACGGTTTAACCCACATCCTCTTGTCTGGGCTCTGAGAAACAAGAAGAAGAAGAAGAAGAAAGATGGCGTTGGATTCTCGATCACTTCTCTCCATTCTCACCATCATATCCATAAACACTGTGGGGAGCTTGGCAAATGGAGGTAGGGAGAGAGAGAAAGTGAGAGAGAGTGTGTGTGTGTGAGAGAGAGAGACGACGAGAGAGCGTGTGAGAGAGCGAGATGGGGAGAGAGAGAAAGACAGAGAGTGTGAGAGAGAGAGAGACTGTGAGAGAGTGTGTGAGAGAGATGGAGAGATCGAGTGAATGTGGGTGAGATAGTGATGGAGAGACAGAGCATGTGAGGGAGGGAGAGTTTTGTGGGTGAAACATGGCAGCCAATTGTACAGACATGGATTGAGTGACCAAATTATATTTTATTTTCTCAGTCTCTCTCTCTCTCTCTCTCTCTGTGCATAATGGAGTTGGAGTCCTGTAGCTCAGTGGTTAGAGCACTCGCTTTACAAGTGAGAGACCTGGGTTCAATTCCCGGTCAGGATGAAACCTTGGACAAGTTTCCTCACTCCACACACACACACACACGCCTGATAATAATTCCTAGAAAAAATAAGTAATAAATTGGTTATTTCAACCCACAACTGTTTGTGGGGGACGTGGCTGTGCGCAATTGGCTGCCGCGTTTCACCCACAAATACATACTGTACAGTCAATTCACTTTACAGTATATTCTGTGAAGTGTTTTGAGACACCCATCTGGAAAACATGAAAAGCGCGCTATCCAATGCCAGGATTATTATAATTATCATGTAAAGTGTAATGAGTGTGTGTTTTGCAGAAGTGTGTTTTGAGGAAAGGCTAGAGAGGCCAGGTTTAATTCTCATTGGAGCAGAGAAGGTTGTAATTGTAAGGAGACCTAACAGAGGTTTTTAAGATCATTAGCTGATTCGATAGGGTAAACAGCGAAAAACTGTTTCTACTGGTGGGTGTATCAGTGACTAATGGTCACAGATTTAAAATAGTTTCGAAAAGAAGCAGAGGGGAGGTGAGGAGAAATGTTTTCACTCACTCAGCGAGTTGTTTGAATAGATTCATAGAATTTTACGGCACAAAAGGAGGCCATTCGGCCCATTTAGTCTGTGCCGGCTCTTTGAAAAGAGCGATTCAATCCCACTGCCCTGCCCGCTCCCCATAGCCTAATAGACCCGTTCTCCCTAAATAAAGATCTAATTCCCTTTTAAAAGTTGTTATTGAATCAGCCTCCACCACCTTTTCAGGCAATGCATTCCAGATTCGAACAACTCGCTGAGTGAAAAAATTTCTCCTCAGCTCCCCTCTACTGCGCCTTGAAACTATTTTAAATCTGTGACCACGAGTCACAGATTCGCTCACGAATGGAAGTAGCTTTTCTCTATTTGCCCTGTCGAAACCCCTCATGATCTTATAAACCTCTATTAGGTCTCCCCTCAATCTTCTCTGCTCCAGAGAGAATAACCCTAGCCTATCTAGCCTCTCCTCATAGCTGAAGTCCCTCAATCCTGGCACCATCCTAGTAAATCTTCTTTGTACCCTTTCCAATGCCTTCACATCCTTTCTGTAGTGTGGTGACCAGAATTGAACACAGTATTCCAGCTGAGGCCTCACCAAAGTCCTATAGAGGTTAGTCAGCACTTCCTGACTTTTGTACTCTATACCCCTATTTATAAAGCCTAGTATCCCATATGCCTTCTTAACAGCCTTGTCTACCTGTCCTGCCACCTTCAACGAGTCACTAACACAAATCCCCAGGTCTCTCTGTTCCTTTACACCATTTAAAATTGTACTATCTAGCCTATATTGCCTCCCTTCATTTCTTCTCCCAAAATGCATCACCTCACACTTCTCTGCATTAAACTTCATGAATCTGGAATTCATTGCCTGAAAAGGTGGTGGAGGCTGTATTCGATAACAACTTTTAGAAGACAGGGAGATGTTTATTTGGGGAGGACGGGTTTGAGAGGTTATGGGGAGAGTGGCATTGAATTCTCTTTTTAAAGAGTCAGCACAGACTTGATGGGCCGAATGGCCTCCTTTTGTGCCGTAAGATTCTATGATTCTATGATGTGTGTGTCTGTGTGTATGTCTGTGTGTCTGTCATACACCTAATGACGGTGACTGGTTTCCGTGGTAGATTCCTCTGGTTTCCTTCCCAAGAACTAAAATAGAAATGTTGACTGACTGTGGACTGTTTCTCTCTGTCGCTGTTATTGTTTCTGTGGAAAATTTCGGGGGATTTGCAAATGGAGGTAGGAGAGAGAGAGAGTGTGAGAGGTAGACAGAGAGAGAGAGAGGGAGAATGGGTGGGAAAGAGAGTGCGAAAGATGAAGAGAGCATGTGTGAGAGAGACAAAAGACACAGTCTCTCTGTTGCTCTCTCTCTCTCTCTGCCTCAGTCTCTCAACGAGTCCTGGAAAGTACTTTGAGATGTTTTGCTGCGGGAGAAAGTCGCTGTTCAGGGCCGTACGCAGGATTTTTTTTGGGGGGGTGCGAATTGCTAGTGATGGGACCAACAATGGCCGGCGGCTTGGGGGCTGCCCCCGAGGCCCCCTCGAGGCTCCGACGTTTTACACAGTTTGAAGTCTTATTTAATCGGTTCAGAAGATCCAATATGAACGGTAAATGTTTCATGCCCTTGGTGTTTAAGAGCATCATTATTTATTCAGTGTTTTTATTTTCCCCGGTAGTCCGTGTCTAATTGGGAAGGTCGAATGTGTTCACCAATAAAAGCCAACACGATTGTTGACTCGATGATGTAAGGAATGCGAACGATAAAGTAAATTACAATCCAATTAACACAGTACAATGACGAATGCTTGATAAATGTAGGCGTATAGAGAAAATGATCATAAACTACAGATTGACGGTAATTAATAAGTTGTTCTGCATTGTTATCCTAAGACTAAATTTCTTTCGGACTGTAATGAACAATAATGTAAGAGTAAAGTATGAATGATGTGCTCAGATATTCCAGCAAAGCAAATTTTATAAAAGACAAGAAAATATACAGAAACTGAAAATCAGTGTAAAACAGTTAATTCACACGTGTTACAAGCCTGTTATCAGCATTATCCTGAAAATATCGTTGAACTGTGAGCAATAGTGTAGTTAGTTTTTATTTATTTATTTAGAATCACAATTAAAGGCAGTGACCCATCAAGCAATACTGATCTGACGAAAAAATACTTGAAAAAATAAGGGAGGGGAAATTAATTCTTTAATAGCGTTCCGTATTCGAGACGCCTCGGTCGCTTTGAAGCGAATACGTCAACCGCTCTACCAATATCGATTTCCATATTATAATGAATGTGCATTAACGCGAGGGCTGAAAGTCGCTCCTATACGGAGCAGAATGCTGGACACTTAGGCAAACCTCGACCAGGAGATTAGGTGACTCGTGAGGTATATACCAGGCTTCTAAGAGACGCCCTGAACGTTTACTGGCGACAGCATCTGACAAATAGTGAGCTATATGGTACACTACCACACTGGTATCACAGACATTACTGCAGAGGCGTCTTTGGTTTAGCGGACATAGCTGGAGAAGCCAGGAGGAAACTGTCCATAGTGCTACTATCCCATGGAAACCATTGCACGGTCACAAAACACGAGGTAGACCGACCCTAACCTACATCGATACTCTGGAGCGCGATTGGGGTATTGGCAGGCGGGAGTGTTCAGGCTGCATGGAGAGAAGGGATCAGTGGAGAAGTGTGGTTGTCAATGCCCGAGTTCGCTCGATCAGATGACGGTGAAACTATTTTTATGCCAAATTCGTGCGACATTGATGTTTTTTCACTCTGGGTACAAAACTGAATGTGAAATAAAGTCGCACTGTTTATCTTTGCGGTCATATGTTTTTTGCATGCCAGTGGACGTCTCTAAAAGCAATTTTTAATGACAGGAATACATCTTTAATAATATAAATCAAATGTGATAATCAAGACATAACAAGATACATGATGTTTCAGAAACACGCCTATCAAAACTTAAGTCATTTTTACTTACATTTATCAGATTAAAATACGATTTCAGCTTCCACAAAGTGGTCCTACCTTTTTATGTAGTGACTGTATACGGGATGATTTCCGATTGACACACCACGTGGAATAGGCGCTAAAGCCTAGGCCTACGTCCATGAGTATTTCTTTTAAAGATAGGCATTCCCATCCAGACACATGTAACTTTTTTGTTGGGTTCTCAAAAGCTTTAATTTCTCAGAAGCTTGTACATATGTTGTCATTGTTTGCTGGCATTACAGTCACACCTCTCAAAACTTGAGCAATTTTTACTTACGGTGATCAGATGAAAAGATGATTTTAACTCCAGTAGTGGTGCTGCCCCTTGTGGCTGTTTACGGGATGATTTCCAAACGAGGATTTGAGTCTTGGCGCCTATGTTTATCCAATCACGAGTCACAGACTCGCCGCGTCATGGACTGGTCTATCGACGCGGTATGTTTTGGGGAGACGCCGATTCTGGTGTGCGACTCGATAATTTTATATTAATACTAAATCATTCAAAGATGTGTATTTATAATTTATACATAGTTTTGAAGAACTGATTGTTACACAAATCCTCAATAAATTTACTTGGTATTTAAATTTGATAAAAAATGCAATTCTCTACCCCGGAAAATGTGGACCTTTTATAATTTGGGGGGGTGCGTACGCACCCGTCGCACCCCCCCTGCGTACGGGCTTGCTGTTATAAGAGAGCGTGAGAGAAGGATTGAGCAAGAGTGAGAGAGAACGAGAGAGAGACAGAGATTGAGTGAGAGAGAGTGTAGAGAGACAGAGAGAGAGAGAGATAGAGAGACTGAGAGAGGAAGAGAGATGTTGTTGCGGTTAGCTGAGTGTTTGAGAAACATGGAAACATCCACTTTGTGTGTAACTCAGTCTGTGTCTCTGTCTCTGTGTGTGTCTGTGCTGCTCAGTGGTTAGAGCGCTCTCAAGCGATAGAACCTGGGTTCCTGGGTGGGACAGTTCAGGGTGAAACCTTAGGCAAGTTTCCTTATTCCGCCCACACACACATAGACCCACACACACAAAGTCACGCTTCTAATAATAATCCCTCAAGAAAAAAATAATGTGGTCACTTCACTCCCCGGCTGTTTGAGGGACGTTGCTGGGCGCAATTGGCTGCCGCATTTGGCCAGAAAACTAACTTTACATTGTAGCCTTTGTGTGTCTCTGTCAATCTGTCTGTATCACTCTCCATTTTTGTGTATGTCTCTCTCTATGTGTGTGTGTCTCTGTCTATTGGTGTGTGTGTGTGCGTGTGTGTGTTTCTCAGACTGTCCCACACACTCGCTCAGTGACAATCCCTCCCTCACTCTCTCTCTCTCTCTCTCTCTGTAGGTGACGCTGTTGTTGTTGTTAATGGGACACTGGGTGACAGTGCGTGGCTCCCATACCCTCAGCCTCTCTCCCTGGGGGAGATCAGACGTGTTGAGTGGATCCTCCAGACTCCAGACCAGACAATAGCAGAATATGAGCCTGGACAGGTTGACTACTTTGTGATTAAGGAGATGAGGAACCGTGTGGCTGTTCACACAGAGAACCTGACTGTACAGATCAGTGACCTGCAGCTCACAGACACTGGGGTGTATAGGGTGGTCACAACCACGAAACATGGGAGTAAACTTGAAAACCTCTACAATCTCACTGTGTATGGTAAGTTGTGTCTCCTCACTCCCCACACACTCTCACCCCACACTCTATCCCCACCCACTCTCTCTCTCTCCTCCCATTCTCTCTCGACCGCTCTCTCTTCCCCCGCACTCTCTCCCCCACCCCCCCCACCCACAGTCTTCCCCACCCCCCTCACTCTCTCCCCTCCCTCCCTATTTACCTAATTCCGGAGAGTATTAGGCGCAGGTTGACGAGAGCCAAGGTTTGGGCGGTGGGTGGGTGTGGCGGGAGGGAGCCCAGAGTATGTGTTGGGGTAATTGCTGGAATCTAACCAACTAAACCCCACAATAGCTTGGCCATCGAGATAGAGAGAGAGAGAGAGAGCGCTGTCTGCCTAGGACCACCCTCCCAGTTATTTGGTTGATTGGTTGGTTATTAGGAGCTGATTAAAAATAAATCCATACATTTCATGTAGTGATTTATAAGAACATGAGAATTAGGAGCAGGAGTAGGCCATTCGGCCCCTTAAGACTGCCCCGCCATTCAATAAGATCATGGCTGATCTATTCCAGCTCCACCTACCTGCCTAATGACTATATCCTTTAATCCCTTTGTCCACAAGAAATCTATCAAACTCAGTCTTAATATGTTCAAGGACTGACTAAGCATCTACAGCCCTTTGGGGGTAGAGAATTCCATAATTTCACTACCCTCTGAGTGAAGAGGTTTTTCCTCAACTCAGTGTGAAAGGCGGACTCCTAATCTTCAGACTGTGACCCCCTGGTTATAGTTTCTCCAACCAGGAGAAACAGTCTCCCACTGTCTTTTACCGCTCCGCCCTAGCCACCGCCAAATCAGCCTTCTACTCCAGGATAATCCTGGAAGCGAAGGACAACCACCTTCTTTGCCACCACTCTTTGCCACCACCAACCAGCTCCTCCGCCCCCCCCCCGCCTCACCTCGCAGATCCTCTCCTCAAACGTTCGTTGTGAGGAGATGCTGGACTTCCTCGAGTCCAAAATTGAGAAAATCCGCTCTTGCGGTTTCCTCCCCCCACCACTCCTCCACCCCCGCCCCTCCATCCGTTACCTCAACCCCTACTCACCCCCATTTCACACTTTCAACCCCACCACCCCGCTTTCAGTCACAAAAACAATTACCTCCATGAAACCCACCACGTGCTCATTGGACCCCATCCCCACCCCCCTCCTCCGCACCCAGCTCCATTTGTTAGCCCCGCTCATTTCTGACACCGTTAACCTTTCCCTCTCCTCAGGAACCGTCCCTACCTCCCTTAAAACAGCCACCATCACCCCTATCCTGAAGAAACCCTCCCTTGATGCGTCGCAACCATCAAGTTATCGACCCATCTCCAACCTCCCGTTTCTATCCAAGGTCCTTGAAAGAGTGGTTACCTCCCAGCTCCGCTCTTTCCTTTCAAATCACTCACTTTTTGAACCCCTCCAATCAGGTTTCCGCCCTATCCATAGCACAGAAACTGCCCTGGTCAAGGTCACAAATGACATCCTAACCGCCTGTGACCAGGGCTCCCTCTGCCTCCTCGTCCTCCTTGACCTGTCTGCTGCGTTCGACACAGTCGATCACACCATCCTCCTTCAACGTCTTTCCTCCCACCTCAACCTTCAAGGCACAGTCCTTGACTGGTTCCATTCCTATCTGACCCACCATTTACATTTTGTTTCTTCCAACGGTTTTTCCTCAAACCCCCGCACAGTTTCTCACGGCGTCCCCCAGGGCTCTGTCCTCGGTCCCCTCCTTTTCACCCTTTACACGCTCCCTCTGGGCGATGTCATCCGCAAACATGGGGTAAACTTCCACATGTATGCGGACAACACCCAGCTGTACCTTTCTGCCTCATCCCTCAACCCCCAGACCATCGATGTTCTGACAGCATGTCTGTCCGACATCGAGTCCTGGACGAGGGACAACTTTTTGCAATTAAACGTGAGTAAGACCGAGGCCCTCCTGATTGGCTCAAGCCAGCGCCTCCGCACATCGGGCGCTGCCAGCCTCAACATCCAAGGCTGTACTCTCCACCTCACAAAGCCAGTCAGGAACCTCGGCATCACGTTCGATCAAAAACTTTCCTTCCTCCCCCACATCCGTGCCTTGACCGGCACTGCTTATTTCCACCTGCGCAACATTGCCAGGCTCCGCAACTATCTTACCCCCCGCGCTGCCGAAACACTCGTGCACACGCACATCACCTCACGGCTGGACTACGGAAACTCTCTCCTTGTCGGCCTCCCCAGTCCCTCCATTCACAGGCTGCAGGTCATCCCAAACTCTGCAGCCCGTGTACTATCCCGCACCCGCCTCCGCGACCACATAACCCCCACCCTCGCCCATCTCCACTGGCTCCCCATCCTCCAGAGGATCGAGTTCAAGATCCTCATCCTCACCTACAAGGCCTTACACGGCCTTGCCCCGCCCTATTTAACCGATCTACTTTCCCCCTACAAGCCCACCCGGACCCTCCGTTCAACAGGACTTGGCCTGCTCCAAGCCCCCTGCCCGAACCGCCCCACCATCGGAGGCCGGGCCTTCAGTTTCTCCGCTCCCACCTTATGGAATGCCATCCCTCAATCCCTCCGTCTCGTCTCTTCCCTTTCCTCTTTCAAGGCCGATTTGAAGACTTTCCTCTTCGATCGTGCCTTTTGTTCCACCCCGAACTCTTTTACCTCCCCTTCGTGTTTCACCCCTTCCCAAACACTCCCCTCCCAGCTCGGGTCACACGCCTCCTGTGCAGCGCCTTGGGACGTCCTCCCGACGTGAAAGGCGCTCTATAAATGTAATTTGTTGTTGTTGTTGTCTACTCTTTAATGCTCCTTAATAACCTTATAGGTTTCTATAAGATCACCTCTAATTCTTCTATATTCTAGAGAATATAGGCCTAGATTGCTCAACCTCTCCTCATAACTCATTCCCCTCATCCCAGGAACCAACCTAGTGAATCTACTCTTGTACCCCCTCCAAGGCAAGTATGTCCTCTTCCTCACTTTCAAGGCCATTCACGGCCTTGTCCCCGCCTGTCTCTCTGACCTACTATCCCCCTATCAGCCTGTGCCCGTCCCCTCCGCTCAGCAGCCTCAGGCCTGCTCCACGTCCACCGCCCTAACCCCCCAACCATCGGGGGCCGGGCTCTCAGCCTCTCTGCCCCCACAATGTGGGACTCCATCCCGCAGCCCCTCCCCCTCGCTTCCTCCCTTTCCTCCTTCAAGGCCGGTCTCAAGACCTTCCTCTTTGACCACGCCTTCAGCTGCCCACTAACTCTCCCCCCTCTCCCACTCTCCTTCCCGTTATCCCTACCCCACCCCCCCCCCCCACCCCGCTTGTGTCCCGACCTGACTGTTCAACACTTTGGGACGTCCTCCCAACATGAAAGGTGCTGTATAAGTGCAATTTTGTTGTCCTTTCTTAAATAAAGACCAAAACACAGTATTGCAGGTGCGGTCTAAACCAGGGCCCTATACAGCTGCAGTAAGTCTTTTATATTCTAACCATTTTATACTGAATGCCAACATACCGTTAGCCTTCCTAACTGCTTGTTGTACCTGTAAACTAGTTTTTGTGACTGGTTTACAAGGTCACCAAGTCCCTCTGAACACTAACACTATTTAGTCTCTCCCCTTCTAAAAAATAATCTGCTCTACTGTTTTTATCACCTGGGTGGATGACTTCACACTTCCCTACATTATATTTCATCTGCCACCTACCTGCCCACTCCCCTGGCCTATCTATATCGCTCTGCATTTTAAAAATTGGATCCTCAGTGTTTACTCTCCCTCCTAAATTAGTGTAATCCGCAAATTTGAATATTTTAAGTTTGATGTCCTCATCTAGATCGTTGATGTAGATTGTAAATAGCTGAGGCCCAAACACTGATCCTTGTGGCACTTCCCAATCACATCCCGCCAACCTGAGAAGGACCCGTTTATCCCTAATCTTTGTTTCCTTCCCTTTAGCCATTCTGCAATCCACGCTACTGTATTGCCTTAATTCCATGGGCCCTGGTCTTGTGGATCAACCTTTTATGTGGCATCTCATCAAATGCCTTTTGGAAATCTAAATACACCACATCTACTGACCCCCCCCCCTAACTAATCTACTTGATACGTCCTCAAACAATCTAAATGATTTGTTAAACATGACTTCCCTTTGTAAAGCCATGTTGACTTTGTCTAACTATATTGTGATCCTCTAAGTACCCCACTACGACATCCTTAATTAAGGATTCTGGAATTGTCCCCACCATTGATGTCAGACTAACTGCTCTACAGTTCCCCATCTTTTCTCTCCCAGCTTCTTAAATAGCGATGTGACATGTTAGTGGTGTTATCACATCTTTGATACATGTTAAATAATGTGGAATACTGTAGCTCAGTGGTTAACAGTCACTTTTCTAGGGATAAAAATCTGTTTGAAACTAATAACAATAGTGTGGTCACTCAATCCCTGACTATTTGTGGGACATCGCTGGGTGTGATTGGCTGCCGCGTTTTGCCCACAAAACACACAGTCACTACAATTTACAGGAGATTACGAAGCGCTTTGAGACATCATGATGAGGCTCTATATCGAATGCAAGGATTGTTGTTTTTTCTCACGAGTCTCTCTGTCTCTCTCTCCCCCTCTCTCACTAACTCTCTCTCTCTCACAGAGCGAGTGACTGGAGTTGAAATCACCTCCTCTCTCACTAAAGGCCAGTGCAATGGGACTCTGACGTGTGATGTGAAGTCTGGTAAACCAGTTATCTTTGTGTGGGAGAGAGATGGGGTTCGTTTGCCCATTTCCCAGCCCAGTGACACCGCTACGCTCTCTGTCACTCTCTCCCCAAACGACAGTAACACTGTGTTCACGTGTAAAGCTGGGAACCCAGTGAGTGAGGATTCTAAAGAGATTTCCTTCCAGGACAGAGAGTTCTGTGTCAAGTCTCCTAATGGTGAGTGTGTCAGAGAGAGAGAGAGTGTGTTAGAGAAAGAGAGTGTGTGTGAGAGTGTGTGTGTCAGAGAAAGTGAGAGTGTGTGCGAGAGTGAGACAGTGTGAGCGAGGATGTCAGAGAGAGTGTGTTGAGAGAGAGTGTCAGAGAGTGCGAGAGAAACAGATTGAGAAATTAAACAGTGGAGAGTGAAAGAGTGTAAGAGGTGGGGAGAGAGACAAAGTGTGACAGAGAGTGTGAGACAAAGAGAAAGACTGAGTGTGTGTGTATAATGTGCGTTTGTGTGCGAGAGAGTGTGAAAGACTGAGAGATGGAGAGACTGAGAGTTTGAGAATGAGAGAGAGAGAGAGAGAGAGAGAGTGTGTGTCAGGTTAGGGTTAGTTTAGTGAAAGTGAAGATCTAGAAATGGATTTGAAAATGACTAATATTTGACATGTTTTATAGACAATTCAGTTGTCACCCCCCTGGCCATTGCTGTTGGGGTCTCAGTGCCAGTTATTATAGTGGCTGCCATTATAGTTTTCATAATCTGCAAAAAGAGAACCAGGAACGGAGCA
The DNA here is from genome assembly GCA_035084275.1 of Hydrolagus colliei. Taxonomy (NCBI): domain Eukaryota; kingdom Metazoa; phylum Chordata; class Chondrichthyes; order Chimaeriformes; family Chimaeridae; genus Hydrolagus; species Hydrolagus colliei. The sequence continues at coordinate 555,096 of CM068774.1, read as the reverse complement.
GGTCAGTGACTGTTTATTCATCGATTTACTAATCTGATCCTATTAGTGGGGACATCGTGGGGCACCATTGGCTGCCGCGTTTCACCCACAAACCACAGTCACTACACTTTACACTGTGTGTCCCGTGAAGCGCTTTGAGGTGGTTCAAAGAATGATTATTTAGATGTGTGTCTTTGTGTCGGTCTCTCAGTTTCTCTCTCTCTTTGTCTTCCTTTCTCTCAACTCCCCTCTCTCTGTCTCTCTCTCAGTCTCTCTGTATCTATTAGTATGTTTGTGTGTATCTCAGTTTGTCTCTTAGTATCTCTGTCTGTGTCTGCTCTGTCTGTGTGTGTCTCTCACACTATCTCTGTCGCTGATGGGACCATTGAAGAGGAGGGTCTTGAGGAGAGACTTGAAGGAGGCCAGAGAGGGGGCGAGGCAGAGGGACTGCGGGATGGAGTTCCAGAGGTAGGGGGCAGAGTGACTGAAGGCTCGCCCGCCAATAGTTGGGTGGGTGGGTCGGGGAACGTGGAGCAGGCCAGAGCCTGCTGAGTGGAGGGGGTGGGCAGGTTGGTAAAGGGATAGGGAATCACGAATGTGGGGCGAGGTTGTGAAGGCTTTATATGTGAGGACCAGGATCATCATAACACATGAAACATTCACCACTGTGACAAGAGCGCAACTGAAAGTTGCCTGCCTGCCTTTCTTTCAGCCTCTCAAGCCTGCCCCGCCATTCAATAAGACCATGGCTGATCTTCTAATCTAAATCCACCTACCCGCCTTATCCCCATATCCCTTAATCCCTTTATCCATAAGAAATCTATTAATCTCAGGCTTGAATAAATTCCAGGACTGACTGAGCATCCACAGCCCTTTGGGGTAGAGAATTCCATCAATTCACCATAGATTCATAGAATTTTACGGCACAAAAGGAGGCCATTCGGCCCATCTAGTCTGTGCTGGCTTTGCTACCATCCTTTGCTACCATCCTCTGAGTGAAGAGGTTTTTCCTCCACTCAGTGCAAAAAGGCTGACCCCTTAATCTTAAAACTATGATCCCTGGTTCTCCAACCAGGGGAAACAGTCTCCCACTGTCTACTCTGTCCGTTTTTAATCTTATAGGTTTCTATAAGATCACCTCTCATTCTTCTACATTCTAGAGAATATAGGCCTAGAATACAGACCTCTTCACAGTGCCTTTCCATGTCCAACTCCAGCATTTGAGGATCGCCCCAAACAAGAGCTTTCCTCTCCTGTCTCTCCTGGAAAGCCATCCAGTGTTCAGAGTCGTGATCTCCTCTCCTCTCCCCTCCCCTCCTCTTCCCTCCTCTCCTCCCCTGCCCTCCCCTCCTCTCCTCTCTTCCCCTCCCCTCCCCTGTCTTGGCTTCATGTTCCCCGCTCTCTGTTCTTTCTCTTCCTTCAGCCCTCCTTTGCTATTGCCTGCTCTACCTCGCGGTTTCCCACCATGACTTTGTGGCTTTACCTCCATGGTCTCACCGACCCCCTTCCCAGCCTTCTCCCCTCCAGCCCACCGCTTCCCATCATGGCTTTAGGCCCCGCCCTCCCCTGTTCACAGCTTCCCACCGCGGCCTTGGGACTTATCTTTGGATCCTGTCAGCTTCCCCACACATCTCCACCACCCTCTATTCCGGGCTCCACCTCCAGCTCTTCTCCTGCCTTCTTGCCTTCACTCCCCACTGCCTCCTTTCCTACTATTTTCTTCCCTCCCTTCCCCTTCTCTTCCCTCGCTCTTCTTTCATTCCCCCCAATGCCTCCTCGCACTGCTCACTTCTCTCTCTCTCTCTCTCTCCTCTCAGCTCCCCTGTTGTTCTCACTCCTGTTTCTAGCCCTGTTACCCTATATTTCTCCATCGGGGCTGTAATTAACCCTATTCTCTCTACTCTCCTTCCCACTCTTACTGTTTTCACCATGGTTCGGCTGAATCAATCTAGATTTGTTTTTCCCTAAACAGCCTCCTTTCCTCTCACAATAATCCTCACAGAAAAAGTATATTTACTCACTCAGTCCTACCTTTTATTCAAACTTTACAGTTCACCCTCTTTCACATCAACCCCTTTCACACTCGCCTTCAAACCCACAGGTCACTCTTCCCAGAATCCTCTTATAATAATAATAATCCTGGCATTTGATCCAGTGTTTTTCACACCTTCTAGTCTGTGTCTCAAAGCGCGTCACAGGAGACACTGTAAAGTGAATTTACTGTGTGTTTGTGGGAGAGTGAAACGCGGCAGCCAATTATGCTCAGCAGCATCCCCCCCGCAAACAATCGTGGATTGAAATTATAGTAAAAAAAAAATTTTGAGGGATCAGGTGCGTGGAGTAAGGAAACTTGCCCGAGGCTGATCATAGTGAAGGGTTTCCGTGTATGTTAGACACCCAGCTGATCTCTCTCTCTCTCTCTCATTATAGATACATCTCCACCTGTCGATACTGTCTACGCTGAGGTTAACACGCCCGGAACCAACCAATATCAAGTGAGTGTGAGGGGGAGAGGGATAGAGACAAGGGGGAGTCAGCGGATGGCGTGAGGGGGAGAGGGAAATGGATGGAGACTTGTTTTGTTGATAGTATCTCTTGTCTCTTTTGCCCACAGAACCAATATGTACCAGTTGCTTCTTCCAAGGAAACAACAACCACCATCTATTCAACTGTCGGGAAGCCGGGAGCAAATCTTCACGATTTATAAACTCGTCCTCACCTACAAGGCCTTACACGGCCTTGCCCCGCCCTATTTAACCGATCTACTCTCCCCCTACACGCCCACCCGGACCCTCCGTTCAACAGGACTTGGCCTGCTCCAAGCCCCCCGCCCGAACCGCCCCACCATCGGAGGCCGGGCCTTCAGTTTCTCCGCTCCCACCCTATGGAATTCCATCCCTCAATCCCTCCGTCTCGTTTCTTCCCTTTCCTCTTTCAAGGCCGGTTTGAAGACTTTCCTCTTCGATCGTGCCTTTTGTTCCACCCCGAACTCTTTTACCTCCCCTTCGTGTCTCACCCCTTCCCAAACACTCCCCTCCCAGCTCGGGTCACACGCCTCTTGTTTAGCGCCTTGGGACGTCCTCCCGACGTGAAAGGCGCTATATAAATGTAAATTGTTGTTGTTGTTGTTGTTGACTATTCAGTGCCTTGGGGACATCCTCCCGACGTGAAAGGTGCTATATAAATGTCATTATTGATTGATTGATTGAACGAGTGAGTTCGAGAGACCGAGAGACATTGAGCGAGAGAGACTGATAGTGAGAGGGACACTGAGAGACAGACTGAGAGAAAGACTGAGTGAGGTGGGAGACTGAGAGAGAGATTGAGACAGAGAGAGGGACGTAGAGAGAATACAGTGTAACATGGTACAGTAAAAGCCTGTTTATCCATGACACGATCAACGGTAACTTCCGTATAACCGGCACCGCAAACAAAAAGGTCCCCATTCGAATAACCGGAATCTATCCGGAAAAATGCCTTTTTTGGGTGTTTTTAGCCAAAAATATCCCATCACGTCAGTATTTTGGAATGCTGCTCCAATTGGCTGAAGGTGTTACTGCTGTTTTTTCCCTCACATAGCAGCTCTGAATACTGCTGATTAGTACTCTTGTGTTTGAGAGAGGCAGGGACAGAGAGAAGGTGAGCTGATTAATTTAGATGGAAAATGAGAGCAGCCACAAAGCAGCAAAATACACACACATGCACACAAACACCCTGAGCAAAGCTTGCAGATCAATGGATATCAAAACCAGGAAAAATCACAGCCTTGGCTTTTATTTTTAACAAAAAACACACACTTGCAATGCCTGATCTGTTTTTTTTTACAGAGTGCAGTGTTTCATGTTAGTGCACACACGCCCACACACAAGGCTGTGTAATATCCAGGCTCCTGAAAATATTGAAGATCAAATTTCTCCTCTAGTAATGAACTGCAGACAGGATTCCCTTCTCACACAGGAGCCAGAGTGAGTTGAAGCTTTCTGTCCCAATCCTTTTTTATCCTCAGCAACGTGAAGTTTGCAACACATCTCAAGTCTGGTTTATTTTAAGGTTGGGAAGCTGCAGTGTATATCAGCAACACACTCAGTGTCTCTCCTTACCCCAGTCTGATGTTAAAAACAAATTTTAAAAGTGAAATGAAACGTTTGTTTTCAATGCTGATCCTTGGATCATTTGGAAGGAAAGTTAAAAAAAATCACGAGAGCGAGAGAGCTGTGAAAATAAACAAGTGAAAAAGTCACTGAGCCCCAAACAGGCTAAATAAAAACTAAATAAATAAAACAACTGAACAGTGGCAGCCGCCGCTCACTCTCTGCTTTCTCAATAACACGTTTGCTTTCCTCTCCTCTCATTGGGGCCCAATGAGAACAGTGTCATTCATACGTGTAACTTTGGCACTAGTTTAAAGATCTCTCCGAACTGCCTGGTCGCTGTGTGTAAAAGGATGATTGTTATTTATATATTATTTTATCATACAAATGATTATTTAGTCTATTATTAATATGGTATGTTTTTAAAAATTTAATTAAAAATTAATTAATTTTTTTGGTGTAGGGTTTTCGACTGAATATCCAGCAGGCACTTTAACTGGCGCTGGCCAGGTCCCCGAGGGGGCCAGATAAACAGGCTTTTACTGTACATAATATGCTTTTTTTCTAACTACTGTAATACAATTGAGCAGATGTGAGTTTGTTTGTGTGTAAACTGTGAATGTTAGAATCCTCACTCACTGGGTTCCCAGCTTTACACTTGAACACAGTGTTACTGTGGGAGAGAGAGACCGAGAGCGTAGCGGTGTCACTGGGCTGGGAAATGGGTATTTACATTTCATTTGAACCCCATCTCTCTCCCACACAAAGATTTACCAGACTTCACATCTGTCTCCAAGACCTGAAACTAAGAAGAGAGGGGGGCGAGGCGAAGGAAGTGAGGAAGGGAGATCTGGAGCTTCAGAGCAGGCAGCTTGGTAGGGGGCTGCAGAGGTAGGGTAGGACAAGGCCGTGGAGGGCTTTAAAGGCTATCCACGGCCTTTCCCCCCATACCTCTCTGACCAGCTATCCCCCTATAAACCTCCCCACCCTCTCCATTCAGCGGGCTCTGGCCTGCTCCATGTCCCCCACTCAACCCACCCTACCATCGGTGGCTGGTCTTTCAGCCTCTCTGCCCCACACTCTGGAACTCCATCCCACAGTGCCTTCACCTCGCTCCTTACCTCACCTACTTCAAGGCTGATCTCAAGACCCTCCTCTTTGATCGTGCTTTCGGCCACCCTCCCAACTCTCTCCCTCCTCTCCTACCTCTCTCCCTTCCCTCCTAACTCTCCCCTGCCCTTCACCCATACCCTGTCCCTCTCCCTTCCTGCTGTTCAGCACCATGGGATGTCCTCCCAACGTGAAAGGCGCTTTATAAATGTAATTTTGTTGTTAAAGGTGAGGACCAGGATCTTGAATTGTATCCCCTGGATGCAGGAGAGCCAATGGAGTTGGGCAAGGATGGGGGAGATGGGGTCACGGAGTTTGGAACGTTAGAGGACACAGACCACAGAGCTCTGGATTATCTGCAGCCTGTGCAGGGAGGAGTTGCGAAGGCCGACCAGCAGGGCATTGGTGTTGAGCCTGTAGTTGAGCCAGGATGTAATGAAGGCGTGAATGAGGATTTCAGTGATTTTCGGGGCGAGGTAGTGGCGAAGTTGGGCAATATTGTGGAGGTGAGGGAAGGCGGAGCGAGTCGTTGCTTGGTTGTGGGGGAGGAAAGACAGTTGAGGATTAAACAAAATACCTAGGTTCCTGACTGGCTTGGTGAGGTCCAGTGAACAACCACGGAGGGTGATGCTGCCACAAACAGTCGTGGATTGAAATGACCAATTTATTAATACTGTGATTTTTTTTGGGGGGAGGGATTATTATTAGGCATGTGGTGGGCTGAGTAAGGAAACTTGCCCAAGGTTATGCCCTGATCTGCCTGGATTTGAACAGAGGTCTCACGCTTGTAAGGCGAGTGCTCTAACCACTGAGCTACAGGAGCTCCACCATGTAAACTCCATTAAAACCCCAACCATATACACTCCACGTATTTATGTTTATGTCATGAGAGAAAGCTAATTGTTCACATAACTGCTTTTTCCACTTTTACATCGGAATACCAGGCCAGTAATGGGCTGTTCAATGGTAGTCTTTCGCCATTCCACAATGAATTTACGATATGTCCTGTCTCCAAGAATAATCACTTCCCCATGACTGCTCACACTCGACTTCTCTACTCCTTGTATTCCATTCTGATGCGTTAAATGCACATTACTTTGCATTGTTAAATATACTAAAATAATAATTTAAACTCTCCAACCTGTTCATTTATCAATCAATCAATCAAACAAAAATTACAATTATATCGTATAGCGCGTTTCACGTTGGGAGGACGTCCCAAGGCGCTGAACAGTCAGGTAGGGACCAACGCATGGGGGGGAAGGGGTCAGGGTAGGGTGAAGGAGAGTCGGAGAGGGGGAGAGAGTTTGGAGGGGAGGGGGAGAGAGTTTGGAGGGGAGGGGGAGAGAGTTGGGAGGGGAGGGGGAGAGAGTTGGGAGGGGTAGGGGAAAGGAGAGTAGGAAAATTGACTGTATATTTGTGGGTGAAACGCAGCAGCCAAATTGCGCACAGCAGCGTCCCCCACAAACAGTCGTGGAAATGGGATTAGGGGAGAAAAAGGGGAAAGAGGGTAAGGGGAGGGGTCGGATTAGGGGGAAGGAGAGCAGGAAATCCGACTGTATATTTGTGGGTGAATTTAAAAAAAATTAGTGGTTTCACATCCTGTACAAGACCTCTTCTTTTCGACTTTTTTTTCCCCAAATCTACGTCTCATGCGAATTTCTGTTTTATTCATGTCTACTGCTGCTGTTGATGTTGATGTTGTTGCCTCCTCCATCGTCCCAAACGTGAAGGTATTGGCTTATTTTTGGATACCAATTCACCACACACGTGGGTCTTACTTCCTTCAAAGGAGAGACACAATCAGGGTTGCCAATGTCCCTCACTTCGAGTCTTGCTTTTTGATTGAAATAAATGGCATTTGCCTTTTTGGATCAGGCGGCATTTGAGGTGGAAAACAAATGTATTTCCTTTATCGTAGAATCACTATCATCTTTCCCCCCTTTCTCCCCTAAACCCACTTCCATGACTGTTTGTGGGACACTGTATGCAAATTGCTGTATGCAATTTGGCTGCCGCGTTTCGCCCACAAATATACAGACAATTTTCCTACTCTCCTTCCCCCGACCCCTGCCCACCTGCTCTGGTCCTGACCTGACTGTTCAATGCCTTGAGACGTTGTCCCGACGTGAAAAGCGCAATATAAATGTACGACCAAGGTGGAAACAGTTTTCCCGTTTACTCTGTCGAAAATGATAGACTCAGCAACGGCTTTGCAGATCGTGGTGGGCTGCTTGAACACTCTCTCTCTCTCTCAGGTCAGGCTGAGAGAGGTTAGGTTCACTGATGGGTTGATGGTCCACGTGCCGGTTGATCTCGGCTTCTCTGTGTCTCTTCTCTTAGTCTTTCCTGTGATGCCTTTCTGTGTCTTGTGTTGCTTCTCACAAGCCCGTACGCAGGGGGGGTGCGACGGGTGCGTACGCACCCCCCCAAATTATAAAAGGTCCACATTTTCCGGGGTAGAGAATTGCATTTTTTATCAAATTTAAATACCAAGTAAATTTATTGAGGATTTGTGTAACAATCAGTTCTTCAAAACTATGTATAAATTATAAATACACATCTTTGAATGATTTAGTATTAATATAAAATTATCGAGTCGCACACCAGAATCGGCGTCTCCCCAAAACATACCGCGTCGATAGACCAGTCCATGACGCGGCGAGTCTGTGACTCGTGACTGGATAAACATGGGCGCCAAGACTCAAATCCATCCTCGTTTGGAAATCATCCCGTAAACAGCCACAAGGGGCAGCACCACTACTGGAGTTAAAATCATCTTTTCATCTGATCACCGTAAGTAAAAATTGCTCAACATATTTACAAGCTTCTGAGAAATTAAAGCTTTTGAGAACCCAACAAAAAAGTTACATGTGTCTGGATGGGAATGCCTATCTTTAAAAGAAATACTCATGGACGCATGCCTAGGCTTTAGCGCCTATTCCACGTGGTGTGTCAATCGGAAATCATCCCGTATACAGTCACTACATAAAAAGGTAGTACCACTTTGTGGAAGCTGAAATCGTATTTTAATCTGATAAATGTAAGTAAAAATGACTTAAGTTTTGATAGGCGTGTTTCTGAAACATCATGTATCTTGTTATGTCTTGATTATCACATTTGATTTATATTATTAAAGATGTATTCCTGTCATTAAAAATTGCTTTTAGAGACGTCCACTGGCGTGCAAAAAACATATGACCGCAAAGATAAACAGTGCTACTTTATTTCACATTCAGTTTTGTACCCAGAGTGAAAAAACATCAATGTCGCACGAATTTGGCATAAAAATAGTTTCACCGTCATCTGATCGAGCGAACTCGGGCATTGCCAACCACACTTCTCCACTGATCCCTTCTCTCCACGCAGCCTGAACACTCCCGCCTGCCAATACCCCAATCGCGCTCCAGAGTATCGATGTAGGTTAGGGCCGGTCTACCTCGTGTTCTGTGACCGTGCAATGGTTCCCATAGGAAAGTAGGACTATGGACAGTTTCCTCCCGGCTTCTCCAGCTATGTCCGCTAAACCAAAGACGCCTCTGCAGTAATGTCTGTGATACCAGTGTGGTGGTGTACCATATAGCTCACTATTTGTCAGATGCTGTCGCCAGTAAACGTTCAGGGCGTCTCTTAGAAGCCTCGTATATACCTCACGAGTCACCTAATCTCCTGGGTTTGCCTAATTGTCCAGCATTCTGCTCCGTATAGGAGCGACTTTCAGCCCTCGTGTTAATGCACATTCATTATAATATGGAAATCGATATTGGTAGAGCGGTTGACGTATTGGCTTCAAAGCGACCGAGGCGTCTCGAATACGGAACGCTATTAAAGAATTAATTTCCCCTCCCTTATTTTTTCAAGTATTTTTTCGTCAGATCAGTATTGCTTGATGGGTCACTGCCTTTAATTGTGATTCTAAATAAATAAATAAAAACTAACTACACTATTGCTCACAGTTCAACGATATTTTCAGGATAATGCTGATAACAGGCTTGTAACACGTGTGAATTAACTGTTTTACACTGATTTTCAGTTTCTGTATATTTTCTTGTCTTTTATAAAATTTGCTTTGCTGGAATATCTGAGCACATCATTCATACTTTACTCTTACATTATTGTTCATTACAGTCCGAAAGAAATTTAGTCTTAGGATAACAATGCAGAACAACTTATTAATTACCGTCAATCTGTAGTTTATGATCATTTTCTCTATACGCCTACATTTATCAAGCATTCGTCATTGTACTGTGTTAATTGGATTGTAATTTACTTTATCGTTCGCATTCCTTACATCATCGAGTCAACAATCGTGTTTGCTTTTATTGGTGAACACATTCGACCTTCCCAATTAGACACGGACTACCGGGGAAAATAAAAACACTGAATAAATAATGATGCTCTTAAACACCAAGGGCATGAAACATTTACCGTTCATATTGGATCTTCTGAACCGATTAAATAAGACTTCAAACTGTGTAAAACGTCGGAGCCTCGAGGGGGCCTCGGGGGCAGCCCCCAAGCCGCCGGCCATTGTTGGTCCCATCACTAGCAATTCGCACCCCCCCAAAAAAAATCCTGCGTACGGCCCTGATTCTCTGTGTCTCTCTGTGTCTTTCCGTGTTTCCCCCACAACCTGCCTATTTTATGCAGCATCAGGACAATAACCAATCTAACTGCCAAACTCCTTCATCAAGTTCAAAGAAAGCGACTTCTTAGTTATTGTCCCTTAGGTCCCAGAGGACTGGAGGGTTGCTAATGTTACTCCACTGGTATAAAAAGGGGCAGAAGCACAAACCTGCGAACTACAGACCAGTCAGTCTAACGTCGGTAGTGGGCAAACTTCTCAAGTCTATAATCAGGGACAAGATAGATCTTCACTTAGAAAGATATAGGCTAATAAAGGACAGTCAACATGGATTTGTTAAAGGCAAATCTTGCCTTACAAATCTGATTGAATTTTTGATGAGGTAACGGAATGGGTGGATAATGGTAGCGCAGTTGATGTAGTTTACATGGACTTTCAAAAGGCATTTGACAAAGTGCCACATGAGAGACTTATTAGGAAAGTGGAGGCCCACGGCATTAAAGGGACAGTGGCAGCGTGGATCCACAACTGGCTGCGAGACAGAAAGCAGAGAGTTGTGGTGAGCGGCTGCTTTTCAGACTGGAGGGAAGTGTGCAGTGGTGTGCCACAGGGATCGGTTTTGGGACCATTGCTCTTTTTAATATATATTAATGATCTGGACTTGGGTGTAGGGAGCACAGTTTCCAAGTTTGATGACACTAAGTTAGGGAGAATAGTAAATAGTGAGGAGGATAGTAACCATCTGCAAGAAGATTGTAATCTACATCAATGATCTGGACTTGGGTGTACGGAGTACAGTTTCCAAGTTTGCAGATGACACTAAGTTAGGGAGAATAGTAAACAGTGAGGAGGATAGTAGCCATCTGCAAGAGGATATAGACAAATTGGTAAAGTGGGCAGACACATGGCAGATGAAGTTTAATGCAGAGAAGTGTGAGGTGATGCATTTTGGGAGAAGAAATGAAGGGAGGCAATATAGGCTAGATAGTACAATTTTAAATGGTGTGAAGGAACAGAGAGACCTGGGGATTTGTGTTAGTGACTCGTTGAAGGTGGCAGGACAGGTAGACAAGGCTGTTAAGAAGGCATATGGGATACTAGGCTTTATAAATAGGGGTATAGAGTACAAAAGTCAGGAAGTGCTGACTAACCTCTATCGGACTTTGGTGAGGCCTCAGCTGGAATACTGTGTTCAATTCTGGTCACCACACTACAGAAAGGATGTGAAGGCATTGGAAAGGGTACAAAGAAGATTTACTAGGATGGTGCCAGGATTGAGGGACTTCAGCTATGAGGAGAGGCTAGATAGGCTAGGGTTATTCTCTCTGGAGCAGAGAAGATTGAGGGGAGACCTAATAGAGGTTTATAAGATCATGAGGGGTTTCGACAGGGCAAATAGAGAAAAACTATTTCCACTCGTGGGTGAATCTGTGACTCGTGGTCACAGATTTAAAATAGTTTCAAGGCGCAGTAGAGGGGAGCTGAGGAGAAATTTTTTCACTCAGCGAGTTGTTCGAATCTGGAATACATTGCCCGAAAAGGTGGTGGAGGCTGATTCGATAACAACTTTTAAAAGGGAATTAGATCTTTATTTAGGGAGAACAGGTCTATTAGGCTATGGGGAGCGGGCAGGGCAGTGGGATTGAATCGCTCTTTTCAAAGAGCCGGCACAGACTAGATGGGCCGAATGGCCTCCTTTTGTGCCGTAAAATTCTATGATTCTATGATAAGATAGAGATAAAAAGGTAAAGTGGGCAGACACATGGCAGATGAAGTTTAATGCAGAGAAGTGTGAGGTGATACATTTTGGTAGGAGAAATGAGGGGAGGCAATGTAGGCTACATAGTACAATTTTAAGGGGTGTGAGGGAACAGAGAGACCTGGGGATTTGTGTTAGTGACTCGTTGAAGGTGGCAGGACAGGTAGACAAGGCTGTTAAGAAGGCATATGGGATACTAGGCTTTATAAATAGGGGGATAGAGTACAAAAGTCAGGAAGTGCTGACTAACCTCTATAAGACTTTGGTGAGGCCTCAGCTGGAATACTGTGTTCAATTCTGGTCACCACACTATAGAAACAATGTTAAGGCATTGGAAAGGGTACAAAAAAGGTTTACTGGAATGGTACCAGGATTGAGGGACTTCAGTTATGAGGAAAGGCTAGACAGGCTGGGTTTTTCTCTCTGGAGCAGAGAAGGTTGAGAGGAGACCTAATAGAGGTTTATAAGATCATGAGGGGTTTCGACATGAGGGTGAATAAGGAAAAACTATTTCCACTGGTAGGCGTATTAGTGACTCGTGGTCACAGATTTAAAATAGTTTCAAGGCGCAGTAGAGGGGAGCTGAGGAGAAATGTTTTCACTCAGCGGGTTGTTTGAATCTGGAATGCATTGCCTGAAAAGGTGGTGGAGGCCGATTCGATAACAGCTTTTAAAGGACAATGAGATCTTTATTTAGGGAGAACAGGTCTGTTGGGTTATGTGGAGAGAGCCGGGCAGTGGGATTGAGTTGCTCTTTTGAAAGAGCCGACACAGACTAGATGGGCCGAATGGCCTCCTTTTGTGCTGTAAAATTCTACAATTTTATTTGTGGGTGAAACGCGGCAGCCAAATTGCGCACAGCAGCGTCGCACAAACAGCCATGAAAGTGGGATTAGGGGAGAAAGGGGGGAAACATCGTTGGTGAGTTGTGGAATCCCTGTGGCAGACAAGTCCAACTATACTGTTGTCCATCGAACGTGAAGGCGACAGCCGGCTGTCCCCCTCTCCACTCTCCCCGCTCTCACCCCTCTCCACCCTCTCCCCGCTCTCCCCCCTCTCCTCGCTCTCCCCGCTCTCCCCCCTCTCCCCGCTCTCCCCACTCTCCCCCCTCTCCCCGCTCTCCCCACTCTCCCCCCTCTCCTCCCTCTCCCCCCTCTCACTGACTCACTGGAGACAATAAAACAGCTCCTTACACTAACCCAGCTTGGCTACATTATTTATTATCACAGTATTATCTCTTCGCTCGCTCCGCTCTCCCTTCTCTCATCACTCGCTCCGCTCTCCCTTCTCCTCCCAAGGCTGCATCGCGCGAGGCAGGTGAACTCCCACATGCCCATGTACACAGGCCCAGCCAGTGCGTAGACACAAGTTTTACTCGCGTTGCGCAAAAAGGTGAGGCATTTTATTCTTCGCGTTTGGTTGAATTCACAATGGAGAAAGTCGCGATGGACGAGGGCCGACTGCACTGTATATTCTGTGAAGCGTTTGAGACGTTGATATGATGTGAAAAGCGCGATATCAAATACAAGGATCAGTGTTATTATTATTGTTACTATGGCAAGTTACAGCTGTCAAACCTGTCACACACGTTTGGGATATTATAACACATCATGGAGCTGTTTACACAATCAAACACACTGAGTGGCACGATTGACAGGAACTATTAACACACGACAACAACAGCAACAACAACAACAGCAACAACAACAACAGCAACAAAATTACATTGATAGAAGCGTCTTTCACGTTGGGAGGACGTCCCAAGGCACTGAACAATCAGGTCAGGACCTGAGTGGGTGGGGGGGTGAGGATTGGGGGGTGAGGGTTGGGGGGGGTGAGGGTTGGGGGGGTGAGGGTTGGGGGGGGTGAGGGTTGGGGGGGGTGAGGGTTGGGGGGGGCTGAGTGTTGGGGGGGGCTGAGTGTTGGGGGGTGAGGGTTGGGGGTTGAAGGGGAAGGAGAGTAGGAGAGGGGGGAGAGTTAGGAGGAGACCAGAGACAAGGTTGAAAAGGGAGGTGTTGAGACCGGCCTTGAAGGAGGAAAGAGAGGACGTGAGGTGAAGGGATTGTGGGATGCAGTTCCTCAGTGTGGGGGCAGAGAGGCTGAAAGCCCGGCCAGCGATGGTGGGGAGGTTAGGGCGGTGGACACAGAGGAGGCCAGAGCCCACAGAGCGGAGGGGACGGGCAGGCTGATGACAATGCTAACATTGCTAATGTACTAACCACTGACCAGGCTGTTCTCACAAATCACAAACACGATTGTGGTAAGTTAGACGGGCAAGTTAATATCAGGGGTGAGGTTCCTCCACATCCTCAGAAGCAATATTGCTTTCCTCAGGAAGCTGATTTACATGTGCAACATTGCCACGTCTAACAATTCTCCTATTTGGGCCGGTTAGAAAACCAGAGGGTTCATGGCGATTGACTATCGATTGTAGGAGATTAAATCAGTGCGCGCAATCCTGTTCTCCCACAGTGGCGTCCACACCCAATGTACTCCTGAAAACTACACCTCGCATCACTGACATCCTGGTTAGGATTAGTCGGGTAGTGCAGGGATTTGATTGAAGACTTTGCTACACTCAGTTAGGAAAAATAGTAAATGGTGAGGAGGATAGCAGCCATCTGCAAGAAGATATAGACCGTATGGTAAAATGGGCAGACACATGGCAAATTATGTTTAGTGGAGAGAAATGTGAGGTGATGCATTTTGGGAGGAGAAATGAGGGGAGGCAATATAGACTAGGTAGTGCAATTTTAAGGCGTGTGAAGGAACAGAGAGACCTGGGGGTTTGTGTGAGTGAGTCTTTGTAGGTGGCAGGACAGGTAGACAAGGCTGTTAAAAAAGCATACCGGATAGGGTTATTCTCTCTGGAGCAGAGAAGATTGAGGGGAGACCTAATAGAGGTTTATAAGATCATTAGGGGTTTCGACAGGGCAAATAGAGAAACATTATTTCCACTCGTGGATGAATCTGTGACTCGTGGTCACAGATTTAAAATAGTTTCAAGGCGAAGTAGAGGGGAGCTGAGGAGAAATGTTTTCACTCAGCGAGTTGTTCGAATCTGGAATGCATTGCCTGAAAAGGTGGTGGAGGCTGATTCGATAACAACTTTTAAAAGGGAATTAGATCTTTATTTAGGGAGAACAGGTCTATTAGGCTATGGGGAGCGGGCAGGGCAGTGGGATTGAATCGCTCTTTTCAAAGAGCCGGCACAGACTAGATGGGCCGAATGGCCTCCTTTTGTGCCGTAAAATTCTATGAATCTATGAACATGAGGGGAGGCAATATAGACTAAGTAGTGCAATTTTAAGCTCTGTGAAGGAACAGAGAGACCTGGGGGATTGTGTGAGTGATTGTTTCAAGGTGGCAGGACAGGTAGACAAGGCTGTTAAAAAAGCATACCGGATACTAGTCTTAATAAATAGGGGCATAGAGTACAAAGTCAGGAAGTTCTGAATAAACTCAATAAAACTTTGGTTAGGCCTCAGCTAGAGTACTGTGTACAATTCTGGTCACCACACTTTAGGAAGGATGTTGAGGCATTGGAAAGGGAGCAGAGGAGATTTACTAGGATGGTACCAGGAATGAGGGACTTCAGTTATGAGGAAAGGCTAGAGAGGCTGGGTTTATTCACATTGGAGCAGGTAAACAGGGAAAAACTGTTTCTACTGGTGGGTGGGTGAGGTTTGCGAGGTTATGGGGAGAGAGCTGGGGAGTGGGATTGAGTTGCTCTTTTCAAACAGCCGGCACAGACTCGATGGGCCGAATGGCCTCCTTTTGTGCCGTAAGATTCGATGATACAGACAACAAAATAATACTGTGGTCACTCAACCCACTGTGTGTGGGGGACGCTGCTGTGCGCAATTGGCTGCCGCGTTTCACCCACAAATATATACAGTCAATTGGCTTTACAGTGTATCCTGTGAAGCGCTTTGAGACAAAGGATTATTATTGTTGATAATATGGCTTTTGGGGATTTTCAGAGACAGAAAGTGTTGAACGCCAAGCGATGGAGGAGGAGAGAGAATTATTACTTTCTGTATTTTCCCGACTCCAGACTTTCATACGTGTCATTAGCGTGTTCACCCAGCCCCTAAGTGAGAGAGAGAGAGAGAGTGTATCAGAGAGAGAGAGAGAGAGAGAGGGAGAGAGAGTGTATGAGACAGAGTGCGAAAGAGAGAGGGAGAGAGTGTGAGAGAGAGAGTGAGAGGGGCAGAGGAAGAGAGAGTGTGAGAGAGAGAGACAGTGTGTGTGAGAGAGGGAGAGGGGTAAGAAGTACTTGAATTGACTGTAAGAAGAGTTTTCAAATCTTTGTCCATTTATTATTTGATGCCCCAAAGTGGATGTAAAACATAGACAATCTTGACTGAGCTTAAGGAATGTGAGCCAGAGAGTTTGAACCTAATACAGTGAGGTCTGTGTTTGTGTGTTTTGTGATTGTGTTGATGAAGGCTTGATGGACAGGTGTTATTCCTTTCCTAGCTCCACGTCCACCGCCCTAACCTCCCCACCATCGGTGGCCGGGCTTTCAGCCTCTCTGCTCCCACACTGTGGAACTCCATCCCACAATCCCTTCACCTCACTTCCTCTCTTTCCTCCTTCAAGGCCGATCTTCCTCTTCGACTGTTCCTTCTGCTCCCCTCCTAACTCTCCCCCCTTTCCTACTCTCCTTCCCTTCCCCCTACTCCAATCCTCCCACCTCACCCCCCCCCCCACCCCCGCTCGGGTCCCGACCTGATTGTTCAGAGCCTTGGGACGTCCTCCCAATGTGAAAGTCTCTCTATAAATGTAACTTTGTAGTTGTTGTTGTTGTTGTTTGGACGAGATCTTCAAGGGATTTTACGACGTGACGGTGTCAAGAAAGGACAAGTAACTGTGGAATGGAACTCTTCACATGTGGTAACAGAGGAACTCCAACTTCCTGAGATTAACATCCTGATAAACCTTGGGGCCTCCCATGTGTGGAGAGATGATTGGACGGATCAGTTCAGGAATGCGAATGGACCAACCAAACTGTGAACTGTGATTGGGTAGGAATGGCCTCTGGCTACACTGTATTTCATCACCATGTGTCCGAACTTTGGGGGGTAAAAGAACAAAACAAATGGTGGGAATTTGGACACCATTGGATACCAGTGGGACACTGTTGAGACAGTATCAGTGACATACTCTAGTCTATCTCATAGTCTGTGTGGGTTTGTGGCTAAACCATTAGCCAAAGGATCATTGTGTGTTGGTGTCCCCAGGGAAGGTCAAGATGAGACTTGGAACTGTTTAGTAACCCTCTTATGATTAATAAATTAACTCTTTTATTCATCCATTGCCTCTGTACTACCTGCCTCAGGGTCGTACCACATACACACCCTACATGAGGGAGTGAGACAGAGAGAGAGAGAGAAAGACAGAGAGAGAGAAAGACAGAGGGAATAAAGACTGCGAGAGAGTTTGAGAAAAACAGTGCAAGCGAGAGACTGTGAGTGTGTGTGTGAAAGAGAGAGAGAGAGAGAGAGGCAGTGTAAGTGTGTGTGAGAGAGAGAGAGAGAGAGAGAGGCAGGTGTGAGATAGAGAGAGATAGAGAGTGTGGAGAGAGATTCCCTGCTCTCTCTGGCCAAGAAGTTCACAGATTGGACAGAACGAGATGGCAAGTAAGAGAGAGAGAGAATAAAGAGAAGATTTACCGTATAAACAGATTCCTCATTTTCTGTGAAGAGACAGAATTATTATTACTTCATTTTACAGTAAAGCTCCCTCTACACTGTGTGTCCACACTCCAGGTCAGGGTTAGAGACACAGTAAAGCTCCCTCTACACTGTGAGGTGTAATCTCCTGACTTCCCTAAGTCTCTGTCCATCTCTTACTTACTTGACGTTGGTTGCCTTTGGTTAAGGTGATGTTACAATAGACTGGTGGGGGAGCTGTGTCTTTAGAGAGAGAGAGAGAGAGAGATCAGCCGGGGACTGACACACACGGAAACACACAATACACAGTCACTACACTTGACAATACAGACTGAGAGAATTAATGACAGAGGGAGAGAGAGCAAGACAGAGAGAAAGAGAGACTGAGAGAGAGAGAGAAAGTGAGAGACTGCGAGAGAAAGGGAGAGAGAGACACACACACATATCACTGTAAATCCATCACTGTGATCTCCTGTGTCTCTCTGTCTCTCCCAGTTTCTCTCTCCGTCTCTGTTTCTCTCATTGTTTCTGTTTCGTTCTCTCTCTCCCACTAATAGGGTCAGATTAGTAAATCAATGAATAAACAGTCACTGACCTGCTCCGTTCCTGGTTCTCTTTTTGCAGATGATGAAAACTATAATGGCAGCCACTATAATAACTGGCACTGAGACACCAACAGCAATGGCCAGGGGGGAGACAACTGAATTGTCTATAAAACATGTCAAATATTAGTCATTTTCAAATCCATTTCTAGATCTTCACTTTCACTAAACTAACCCTAACCTGACACACACCCTCTCTCTCTCTCTCTCTCTCTCATTCTCAAACTCTCGTCTCTCCATCTCTCAGTCTTTCACACTCTCTCGCACACAAACGCACATTATACACACACACTCTCAGTCTTTCTCTTTGTCTCACACTCTCTGTCACACTTTGTCTCTCTCCCCACCTCTTACACTCTTTCACTCTCCACTGTTTAATTTCTCAATCTGTTTCTCTCGCACTCTCTGACACTCTCTCTCAACACACTCTCTCTGACATCCTCGCTCACACTGTCTCACTCTCTCACACACTCTCTTTCTCTAACACACACTCTCTCTCTCTGACACACTCACCATCAGACTTGACACAGAACTCTCTGTCCTGGAAGGAAATCTCTTTAGAATCCTCACTCCCTGGGTTCCCAGCTTTACACGTGAACACAGTGTTACTGTCGTTTGGGGAGAGAGTGACAGAGAGCGTAGCGGTGTCACTGGGCTGGGAAATGGGCAAACGAACCCCATCTCTCTCCCACACAAAGATAACTGGTTTACCAGACTTCACATCACACGTCAGAGTCCCATTGCACTGGCCTTTAGTGAGAGAGGAGGTGATTTCAACTCCAGTCACTCGCTCTGTTAGTGAGAGAGAGGGAGATAGGGAGAGAGTGTGTTAGTGAGAGAGAGAGGGAGAGAGAGAGAGAGAGAGAGAGTTTAGTGAGTAAGAGAGAGTGTTATTGAGAGATAGAGAGAGAGAGAGATAATATGTGTGTTAGTGAGAGAGCAGGAGACTGAGAGACTGAAAGAGAGGGAGGTTGAGAGATATAATAATATTCCTTGCATTTGGTGTAGAGCTCCATCAGTCTGTCCCCACAAACCGTCAGGGCTTGAGTGACCAAATTAGTATTATTTAAAATAGATTATTATCGACAGAAAATGTCTAATGAGTGGGTTCCTAATTACAGCTGGTAACAGAGACATGAGTGTGTGTGGAGTACGGAAACTTGCCTAAAACTTACTGCAGTGTTCAACGCTGTCCTGTTCGAGCCGGGCAATCACACCCAGGTCCTCTCATGCGAGGCCATGGCGCTAACCCCTGAGCTACAAGGCCTGTGGCTTGTGAGGCCAGGGCTGTAACCACTGAGACATTATTTATGATGTCGCAAAGATGTGATAATCTGGTGTGTGAAATGTAAGGATTATTATTATTATTATTAATCTTCCACTCAGCTCCTGTTAACCCTATAGCTCCTGTTAACCCTACAGTCAAAGCTGTCCCTCCTCCCTCCCTCCCTCCCTCCCTCCCTCACACACACACGCCCGCACTCACCTGAAGCCTTGGCTCTCACCAACCGGCATCTAATACTCTCCGGAATTAGTGATCAAGGAGAGAGTGGGGGGGGGAAGGGAAAATGGGGGCGCAGGGGGGGGGGGGGGGGGGGGATAGTGGGGGGGGGTGGAGAGTGGGGGGGGGAGGAGGGAGAGAGTCGGGGGGGGGGGGAGGGAGAGTGGGGGGGGGGAGAGTGGGGGGGGGGGGAGAGTGGGGGGCGTGGGAGGCGTGGGGGGGAGGGAGAGTGGGGGGGGGAGAGAGTGGGGGGGTGGTGGAGAGAGAGAGTGGGGGGGGGGAGTGGAGGGGGGGAGGAGAGAGAGTGGGGGGGGGGGAGAGAGAGAGTGGGGGGGGGAGAGAGAGAGAGTGGGGGGGGGGGGAGAGTGGGGGGCGTGGGGGGCGTGGGGGGGAGGGAGAGTGGGGGGGGAGAGAGTGGGGGGGGGGGTGAGAGAGGAAGTGGGGGGGGGAGTGGAGGGGAGGAGGAGAGAGAGTGGGGGGGGGGAGAGAGAGAGTGGGGGGGGGGAGAGAGAGAGAGTGGGGGGGTGGGGGGGAGAGTGGGGGGGGGGAGGAGAGAGTGGGGGGGGGGAGAGAGAGAGTGGGGGGGGAGAGAGAGTGGGGGGGGAGAGAGAGGTGGGGGGGGGGAGAGAGAGAGTGGGGGGGGGGGAGAGTGGGGGGGGGGAGAGTGGGTTGCGGGAGGAGAGAGAGTGGGGGGGGGGGAGAGAGTGGGGGGGGGGAGAGAGAGAGTGGGGGGGGGGGAGAGAGAGAGTGGGGGGGGAGAGAGAGAGAGTGGGGGGGGGGGAGAGTGGGGGGGGGGAGGAGAGAGTGGGGGGGGAGAGAGAGAGGTGGGGGGGGGGAGAGAGAGTGGGGGGGGAGAGAGAGAGAGTGGGGGGGGGCGAGAGAGTGGGGGAGGAGATAAAACTTACCATAAACTTTGAGATTGTAGAAGTTTTCATATTTACTCCCCTCTCCGTCACTGTGATTACCTTATAAACCCCAGTGTGTGTGAGCTGCAGGTCACTGATCTGCAGAGTCAGGTTCTCTGTGTGAACAGCCACTCGGTTCCTCATCTCGTTGTTATAGTATGTGATTCCATGTTCAGTATATTTTGCTAATGTCAGGGATGTGCCCTCCTGGCTCCACTGAATACTGTCGATCTCCCCCAGGAGAGAGGCTGAGGTATGGGAGCCACACACTGTCACCCAGTGTCCCATTAACAACAACAACAGCGTCACCTACAGAGAGAGAGAGAGAGAGAAAATTATTATTGAGGGATTATTATTATTATTATTATTAGAAGTTTGAGTTTGTGTGTCTGTGGGTCTATGTGTTTGTGTGTCTATGTGTGTATATGTGTGTGTGCCTATGTGTGTGTGTGTGTTGGTCTATGTGTGTATGTGTGTGTGGGGGTCTATGTGTTGGTCTATGTGTGTGTCTGTGTGGGGGGGGGTCTGTGTGTGTGTGTGTGGGGGGGTCTATGTGTGTGTGTGTCTATGTGTGTATATTGTGTGTGTGTATGTGTGTGTTGGTCTATGTGTGTGTGTCTGTGTAGGGGTCTATGTGTGTATATGTGTGTGTTGGTCTATGTGTGTGTGTCTGTGTGGGGGTCTGTGTGTGTGTGTGGGGGGGGGGTCTATGTGTGTGTGGGGGGGGGTCTATGTGTGTGTGTGTCTATGTGTTGTATATGTGTGTGTGTATGTGTGTGTTGGTCTATGTGTGTGTGTCTGTGTAGGGGTCTATGTGTGTATATGTGTGTGTTGGTCTATGTGTGTGTGTCTGTGTGGGGGTCTATGTGTGTGGGGGGTCTATGTGTGTATGTGTGTGTGTGTATATGTGTGTGTGGGGGTCTATGTGTGTGTGTGTCTATGTGTGTATATGTGTGTGTTGGTCTATGTGTGTGTGTCTATGTGTGTGTATGTGTGTGTTGGTCTGTGTGTGTGTGTCTGTGTGGGGGTCTATGTGTGTGTGTGTCTATGTGTATGTGTGGTGTGTCTGTGTGGGGGTCTATGTGTGTGGGGTCTATGTGTGTATATGTGTGTGGTGTGTGTATGTATGCCTATGTGTGTGTGTCTGTGTGGGGGTCTATGTGTGTGGGGGTCTATGTGTGTGTGTCTGTGTGTGTGTCTGTGTGGGGGGTCTATGGTGTATGTGTGGTGTGTGTGGTGTGTTGGTCTATGTGTGTGTGTCTGTATGTGTGTCTATGTGTGTATGTGTGTGTGTGTGTCTGTGTGTGTGTCTGTGTGGGGGTCTATGTGTGTGTGTATATGTGTGTGTGTCTATGTGTGTATGTGTGTGTGTTGGTCTATGTGTGTGTCTGTGTGGGGGTCTATGTGTGTGTATATGTGTGTATGGTGTGAGTGTGTGTCTATGTGTGTGTGTCTGTGTGGGGGTCTATGTGTGTGTGTGTATATGTGTGTGTGTGTATGTGTTGTGTTGGTCTATGTGTGTATGTGTGTGTGTGTCTATGTGTGTATGTGTATGTGTGTGTGTGTGTATGTGTGTGTTTGTGTGTATATGTGTCTATGTGTGTATGTGTGTGTGTGTGTCTATGTGTGTGTGTGTCTATGTGTGTATGTGTGTGTGTGTATGTGTGTGTGGGGATCTATGTGTTTGTGTGTATATGTGTCTATGTGTGTCTATGTGTGTATGTGTGTGTGTGTGTGGGGGGGGGGGTCTATGTGTGTGTGCGGGCGGAGAAAGGAAACTTGACAAAGGTTCAACCTCAACTGTCCGCTCGGGAATCGAACCCAGGTTTTCTCGTTTGCGAGACGAGCGCTCTAACCACTGAGCAGCACATACACACACACACACACAGACACACACACACAGAGACACAGAGACACACACACACAGAGACACACACACACACAGAGACACACACACACACACACAGAGACACACAGACAGACAGAGACACAGACTGAGTTACGCACTCTCTGTCTCTGTCTCTCTCTCAACCAACACACTTCTCTCCTCTCTCAGTCTCTCTCCAGCCTCTCTCTCTTGCACAATCTTTCTCTCTGTGTCTCTGTTTCACCCCAATCGGGAATTGAAACCAGGTCTCTCGTTTGTAAAGCGAGTGCTCTAACCACTGAACTACAGGATTCCAACTCCATTATGGACTGAGAGAGAGAGAGAGAGACGGAGAGAAAATAAAACCTTATTTTGGTCAATCAATCCATGACAGCGCCCAATTGGTTGCTGTGTTTCACCCACAAAACACACAAAACTCTCCCTCCCTCACTCGCTCTCTCTCTCCGTCTCTATCTCTCTCTCCATCTCTCACACTCTCTCTCTTTCTCACTCCCGGTCTCTCTCTCTCACACTCACTCTCTCTCTCCTACCTCTGTTTGCCAAGCTCCCACGGTGTTTATGGATATGATGGTGAGAATGGAGAGAAGTGATCGAGAATCCAACGCCATCTTTCTGCTTCTTCTTCTTGTTGCTCAGAGCCCAGACAAGAGGATGTGGGTTAAACCCTGACCAACAAGGAAACAGACAAGTGTCCATCTCAACACAGCAACTCAGTCACTACACATGACAGAGACTGAGACAGAGAGAGACAGAGAGAGAGTGACACTGAGATAAACAGAGACTGAGACAGAGAGAGAGAGAGAGTGACACTGAGATAAACAGAGACTGAGACAGAGAGAGAGAGAGAGTGACACTGAGATAAACAGAGACTGAGACAGAGAGAGAGACTGCGAGGCGAGGTGGGGGGACGGAGGAGCTGGTTGGTGGAGAGAGAAGCCTAGGTTTGTCCTTCACCTCAGGGTTATCCAGAAGTAGAAGATGGAGCGGAGCTGTAGGCCATAGGACGTAGGACAGGTTAATGAGTGAGAAGGAGAGGGATAGAGACTTGGGGGAGGTCAGAGGATGGAGTGAGTGTGAGAGGGAGAGGATAGAGATGTTGTGGATATATTGATCCCGAGAGTTCAACACATGACCCAACAATCTAGTAAAGGTGCGGCCGGTTTATTTCAAATACAAGTTATTGGACATGACTACAAGATGTAAATGTACAAACCATACGTCAGCACCAATATTATATATATTATAATAATAATCCTGACATTTATACAGCGCTTTCCACGACTTATCGAGGTCTCAAAGCGCTCACAGATACAACAACATCCCAAGGTAGGGACCAGAGCCGTGGCGAGGGGGCCGCAGGGGGGAGAATAAAAGAGGGGAAGAAAGGGGGGGAATAGGGATCAGACCGGGGGGGAA